>JAHWFP010227913.1:0-36755 GCA_023313725.1 Lithobius niger
TAGGCGTAGCTAACTTATCGTCTACCTCCTGAACATTGTGTGGAATAATAAATTGAAATAATAAAATGTACAATTGAGAAAATTGCGTCTGTTTAAGTGTTGTTGTCTTTACGTTTTAAATATATGATTCGTAATTTCGTAAAGCACAACAGCACTTAAACAGATGCAATTTTCTCAATTGTACATTTTATTATTTCAATTGAAAATGATCGATTTTTATCCGTGTACATTTTAATAAGTGAAAATTCAATCATATAACCCCTTTTTACGGCACACCTGACGTTTTTGTTTGTAATCTGTGTACCTTTTTTACGGCTATGGCGTCGCGCAACAAAGGTTTATGCACGCTGTCGATAGTTGCTGGCCACTTTAAAACAATTCAAGTCAGCTTTGAAAGCCTGCATCTGCAAAATAAATACGCAATTCTATTGTTTTTAGCTGCCAATTCGAGGCCGAACCTCGAAATTAACAAGGCAGCTTAGTTTGGTTTAAAAATATATGCGTTTATAGCTGAAACACTAATTCTTTCATTTTACCGTTCAACAATCAACTTTTTAGCAAAGACATAACACGTGCACGAAGAATGAATCCGGAGTTTGCTGAGTGGCATTGTTCCCTAAATACAATGGTTAAAACAATGTAAAACAATCAAAATGATCGTTTAGGGTCACGTAACTCCGGAATGGATGGACCAATCGAAAAAGTGGTCCCTGTAAGGTTGAAGCCCAGGGAAATTTCTGGCTTAGATCATGTTTCAGATTTTAGGTAGGTGCAGTAGTTTTTTCTAATCATATATATACATGTATGATACATACTAGAAACCACGCGTTTTGAGCTTGGCGCGTAAGCATTCAAGTTGTCTCACGGCGTTTGGTTGCGAGACGAAAATGAAAGGAGCTTCGACCTCTTGTCGCGAGTCGCATGTCTCGTGACAACGTCGCAACCGGTGTTTGACGCCCAATTCATTGTTGTGGTGGTAGGGACGTCTGCAGTAGTTTGAAACTGGTTGCAGCCTAAGGTTGGCCGCATACCAAATGCGACATTTGGTCTCACGACAGGACATTCTGTCGAAACCTGTCTCAACTTGCTGCAAACGTCTCCACAACCACAATGAGCTGAGCGCCACACACAGCATACGTCTCGTCGTGAAACAAATGTCACATTTGGTGTGCGGCCAGCCTAAAGGTGGCCCCACACCAAATTAGACAAATGTATCGCGACGAAACGTTGCGAGACAAAACGTCGCTTCTGGTGGAGAGATCCCACCACACGTAACTATAGAAGGTGCTTCGTTTTGTGTAGGCGTGAGACGCCTAATTACGTCTCGCGACAGTATGTCATCCGGTGTGTGGCGCTCAACTCATTGCTATGGTTTTGGAGACGTCTGCAGCACGTTAAGACAGTTGGTTACGACAATATATTTTGTCGTGCGACTAAACTTCAAATTTTGCGGCCACCCTAAAGCCCTCACCAGACGGAAGTAAATTTTGTGCGAAGCGATGCGTTGCTACGTGCCTACAAGGTCAAAATTGATATACTCAAGTAGTGAGTGTGGCGTTTATTGACCGATTTTGACGTCTTTGGTAAACCATCCTGCAACGCCATGCAGGCGCAAGCAGCCAATCTGATTTGGGCTTAATGGTCTGTTGCAAAACCCAAAGTTGCACTTGGTGTGCGGCCAGCATATAACTTTTTTTTACACAGACACTCCAGATCCCAAGAACATAAAAATTTTCAATTTTTCGTATTTTCCAAATTACGTGCCTCGCTCGCGTTGTCGCGCTTGCTGCAGCTAGTTACATAACATCAGAATCCGTCATGCAAAAACTTGCCCGGGCAACCGAAACCTGGCTGGCCAAAAACGTGATCCGCCTGACGCCTGAAATCCAAAGGTCGCCTCGGATCCGGAAGGGGCCGTACAGAAATGACATCAACGAAAGAGGGGAGAGGATATGCAAATTGTGAGAGTTTCGGACAAATGAAGAGGGGAGGGGTGGATTTGTGACGTCGAATATGTTTTTTTTACCGAGCAATATTTGTTTGGTTAGTTTATTTTCATTTTCACAAAATAAAACCTTTTGCATAAAATATTCCCCCAAAGTGACATGTGTTACAAATAACTCAATCAGTTAAAAACCGGATTTTTAAAAATGGCCTAAAAATCCGAATTATTTCCATCTTCATTGGTAACGAAGGGGAGGGGGGGAGGGTTGCAGATTGATGTTTGTGACATTTTCTACGGCAGGGCTAGCAAAACTTGTGACACAATGTGACAAATGAGGGAGGGAGGTTGAAAAAGGGCAAAATTTGCGTGACGTCACGTATGTACGGCTCCACATATCCCTTTTTTCCAGCGACGGCCCAAATCGGGTCTCCAGTTCCCCTAAAAACTTCAAACTGTAACGTGCCTTTCAATCTCTCCATCCATTCTTCTCTCCAGGCATTGTAAAAGTAGAATAAATAGTGGAATTCCTTTGGGAAAACAGCTTAACCAGTACGCTCGTGGGACTGAATGATGGATGGTTTCGAGGTTCTGTGGGCCTCCCCTAAGCCCTGATGGGATAAAAGCTCTATGTTGTATTACGATTGGGGGAGGGAGGTGGGGGGGGGGGGGGAGGAAGTCACAAGCCCCAGTGGTCGTTAAATACACAATACTCTTGTTCTGGAGGCTTGATTTGTGGACTCAATGGAATGTGCTGTTCAGTTTGAAGGGGTTCAAATTGAGCTACGTGGATGCTAGCGTTGTTCAGGGATTGCGCGACGTTCGTCATTCAGCTTAATTCATTCTATTTTAAATAAAGTTTCTTGGAGCTTTACGTCATGCAAAGCAAACTGGTAAGGCTCATGTTTTAGTCTTCTGTACAGCCGGAACAGCTGAGAAGACTATTGCAACGACTTTGTCCGTCCGTCCGTCCGTCGCTTTTTTCAACTTCAGAATGGTTACCAGATAGAGAAAAAATGGTTTTCACCATTAGATACCGTGCCCAAAAATTAGTTAAAACAACATGGCACATTTTAAAATTGTTGGTTCTTTGTAGCTATTAGACTTTCTCGATGAACTCAATGAAATTAATAATAATCATTGATTGTCGCATTTAAACACTAAAGGAAAACACGCAATCATTAAAATAAAAGGATTTCGTTAACGACACACATTAACTTCATTTAAAATAGCCTCGACGCCGTGTTGCATAGATGAATAGGCTTACTCTCGAACCAAATTTTCCCGGTTAGCTGTTACTTATGCCGGCAATTGCGATGGTTAATACTTCTGCATTACGTAACAAAGAGCGCTGTTGCAGTGCGTGACAGAGGTGTGCCCGTCACTGACTGGCAAGGTCTTTGTATCGTGTGGTGCATTTGTGGTATCCGTGCAAGTTATCAACTACTACTTTAACTACGTCACACTTGGCTGAAACACCCATCGACATGCACGTGAACTGAATTTTGCAGGAACGGGATGGTGCCCCACTGGCGGATTCACGATTTCGTGAAGGGAGGGGGGGGGGGATGGAAGCATCATGCCAATCCAATGCCAACTAGAGGAAGCATAGCGAGCTATGTCAGCGGGTCTTGTATAGAGCCCCAGAAACTGTTACCTTTTTAGCATTTTTTACTGTCCGTCCTGGATTCTAGAGTGCATGCTTGTAGACCAGTGAGGCCTAAAACAACGGCTGTTGTAATAATATTCATTCAGTAACCCCCCCCCCCGCCCCATTCCACATGGGGACAAGGACACATACACTCCCCACAATGACATTTGAATACTACTAAAAAAAATATGCTTTTTCATCAGCAAATGACCTTTAATTACCTTTTTGATTCCTAAAATTCACTTTTGAAGTTTTCTCTAGTCGTATGGGCTCTGAACTGATGAAAGTTTTTCATCTCTACTCTAAGGGAAGGGGGGGGGGGAAGGGGTCCCCCTTCCCTTAGCGCAGAGATGAAAAACTTTCATCAATTCTTCCTTTTTTGCCATTCGTTGGTAAGTGAAGAAACAATTTGAAGGCCAAGGTAAAAATGTCCTTAGCTAATTTTTTTTATCTGTTCATAGCACAAAGCAACATTTATTTACAAGTGAGTTTTACCAGGAGGAAATGAAAGCTGCGTATGCTTTATTAATTTCCTCCTGGTTTTGCTGATGAAATGGGTGCGACCTCACCCAGTGCACCCACCTAAATCCGCCACTGCGGTGTCCATAGATGATAAGGATAAGAAGAGACGGTGCAGAAAGGAAAGATTTGGTTTTTTCCTTGAAGCTGGTAGACGTAAATATTTCAAACCTTAAATAAATTAATTGAAAATTGAGCAACAAGCAATTTTCAAGTATTTTCTAAAGTCTTTGAATTATTTACCTTGTGGAATTAACTTAACATTTCGTGTGACAACTTCAAATGGCGACAAACTGGCGCGATTAGTAAAATCTATGTGTTTGTTTACTTTATATTCTCATTGTTTCGTGCTCACGTCGGTTGTGGCACGTCAAAGAACCTGGGTTTTCCGCTTGGATTTCTCCAGCTAAATTATCTCTCTCGTCGTCTGCTCTATTAGGGCGCCCGCGCACTGAGCGGCCAGGTCGCGCGGCCAGTGGACGTCGCGGCTAAAAAAAAAAACACGGCGACGTGCCGCGTGGCCACGTCCGTTTTTCATTGATAATTCTCGATCACGTGGTGAAAAATGAACACGGAGCAAGTATGGCGGCGCTATGGTCGCCTGCACGCCGTTCGGGATTCCAGTGCGGCCGCCGCGACTGTCTGGCCGCCACGGCCAAGTGCGCATTGCTACGTATACTGTAAGCATTCGCATTGGCCGCAGCGGCTTGGTTGCCGTATGCGCGGGGGGGGGGGCCCTTTGGGGGACTGATAACACGATTTGGTTTCAGGAGTGTTCCCTGATAAAGCAATGGACCCACAACGTCATACGTTCAAAAAGATTTAATTTTTAGCACTAATTGAATACCTTGTTCACCTAAAACCAATGGCCCATAAATTACTATAAAACACCAAAAATGAAACCATACTTACAATTTTAAAAGGTAAAACACTTAATAACCTGATACTCTGGCTGTCTCAGGTTTTTAGTGTTTAACCTTTTAAAATTGTGAACATGGTTTCATTGTTGATATATTATTGTAATTTAGGAGCCTTTGTTTATATTTGGTCTTGTTTTAGGTGAACAAGGAATGCAATTAATGCCAAAAATTAAATTGTTTTGAGTGTATGACAATTGTGGATCCGTTGCTTAATCAGGGAGCAATCCTCAAACCGATCTACTTCACCTACAAATTAATTTTTTCGTCAACCCGGTTTAGGTATGGCTCCGCAAAATAAAAATAAATAATAAACACTCACTTTAAGACTTACTTCGTTGTTCACGTGAATCTTCCTCTCTTATCTCCACCAAACCAAACCAAGGCAAGTTTCTGCCAGGGTCTATTTTCTGGCTTTGTGAATTATTCGTTTAATTTCTAAATATTTATGGTCGCAGTAATAGCCTTGAGGATCGGACTTACTGTTTAGTGACGGCCAAACCTAAGTAGAATTTAAGATAAGGAATTCAATAATATATCCGAAAGTAGCCTTAGGTGACGGATCCCAGAGTGGTTTCGCCAGAGCGGCTTCCCTGTTGAACTCCGGGGACACGCGTGAAGCTTGCCATTTCGGATTGCCGCGTGAATTTACGGCAGAGATAAATACTGGCCTCATTTTAAATTATTTACTTCCTGTCTGGAACCGGTTATCGAGGCCTCGACATTAATACTGCAACACCTACAGCAGTTTTGGGAATACCTTCCAGCCTGTCCACGCATGTTCAAATTTCGATTCGTATTTTGCTAGCACCTCTGGGGAAACTGTTATTGCTTTGGTGGTTAAAGATCCTGGCAACAAGTCAAATAAACAATACTGTTTATAGTATCGCCTACAGTAATTTAAGAGTAAGTTGGCTATTGAAACAACGCGATGTGACTCCATTTTGAAATAGTTTAGGGTCACCTGATACGTAGCTACGTTGAAGACTTGTAGGACTGCTCAGCGTACGATTACCCCCAAGGTGACCGCTTCCATAAAAAGTGACATGGTGCATCAATTGAGGAGTTCCCTGGAAAAAGAGAATAAAGTCACTTGTGCCCTTTTTCCGCCTCCTAAAAAATCCGATAGAGCACCTCTCAGTCTATGGAATAAGGGCACAAACCGTAAGAAGTCGACCAACAGAAGCGCTCTACAAGTAATTTTTTTTTAATTTAACGCAAGATGTCGCCGCGAGATGTTGCTGCTTTTCAACATGTCCGCCGCCAGTGCCACTGACAATTTTTCCACTAATTTCACTATTTTCTGAACATATCTGCTACAAAAATATGTATTAAAAAGGAACATAAATATATATATATATCCCATCTGAAAATGCTAACTTTCAAAGATTAAGCATAAAATACTATAGTTCTCAGTTTTTTGCCCTTTTCTCAAAACATGTATTTTTCATTAGTTCCCTTTTTCCAAGGCACTCCTCAATTGCAGTGTTGGTAATTTGGGAGAAACCACCTAAATTAGTAACACTGCAATTGATACTTCGCGTCAGTTTTGACGTATAAGCAGTCGCTTTTGGGGTAATCGTTCGCCGAGTTCGATGAGTTGTCAATGTTGCTACGAATTTACGACAACTGTCAGGTGACTGTAAACAATTTCAAAATGGAGCTATGTCGCGTTGTTACGAAGTAAACAAGCACTATAGCGATATAATAATAATAGGTTTACTCTTATCAAAAGTGGGAGTGGGGTTACGGAAGGGCAGGCCACTGACACCGTTCCCAGCGTTAAAAGGAAAGGAGAGAAGAAGTGAATTCGTATTATGGAAGAGTGATTAAAAGGAGTATGTCAGTAAGCCCTTTTAAGGTATTTAGTGAGGTCACAGTTCAGTAGCTTCTTCTTAAAGATTGAGATTGACGCGGCAGAGACAATATATAAAAGATTAAAAAGAACTTAAGCTTAACCTGGACAAAACAGGTAAGCAATATGAGACCAATCGAATCGACCGTATCAGACTTCTTCTCTGCACTCGCAGGGGTCAGCTCGATTCGATCCTGTTTTGTCCAGGTTAAGCATAGGTTCTTTTTAATCTTTTATTGTTTTAATTTCCAACTTAAAATATTATGCTGAAGCTGTCATGAACTGTATTTTAACATGTTGACGAAACATTTGTGGATTTAGTGCACCTGATGACGAGGTGAAAGTAACCTCGAAACGTCGTGCTTTTCTTGTGTATGTTGTGCACTGCTTGGCTTTTTTATACTAATATCGCGTTGTTACGATAGCCAACGATTCCTATAGAGCAGTGACACGACGTAGTATTATTGTACAGTTTGTTGTTGTAGAGTTATTGTATATAACTCTATGCTGGAGCTTTAATGGGTTAGTTGCAAGGGGCACTGCAGAGAGAAACACAAGGGCGTCATACTAAAGCCGATGCTGTGAAGAGTGATTTCTTAGACCTAAAACGCGCGATTTTTGTTGCTGGAGAAAACAACGTTATTTTAAGCCTAAGAAATCCGCTCTTCCGTTGTTTTACCCTCCATTTTTATGTAGTGCACCTTGTAGTTATTCCCTCCAAAACCCGTACTGGTGCCAATACGGCGGCAAATGTCACTGCTCTATAGTACTGTACGCGACACTGGTACGCAACTGTAAACAGCATTGTTTAGTTGAATTGTTTTCAGGATTTTTAACTATCAAAGCAAATTTGTATTGTCTCTTGGGCAAAAATGGGGGGTGGAAAATTTCTGGGGGTAATTCTGGTATTAGGAAGCATTCTGTCGTTTTTAATAATTTAAAGACAGATAAGACACTAAACACTACAACAAACGGTATTATACCACGGCTGTAACGTCAAGCTTACTCAACGCCACGCTAAAATTCAATAGGTTAAATCCCGTTCAGCGTTACCGGAAGTATGCGCCATCGTATAAAGTGTGGGTTAGCAAGTTACCCTACAATTTTACCGATAACCTAGACTTTTGACACTTCCGGATCACGCGACCGAGAACGCACACACCAACCACCAACAGCGTCCAAAAACGTAACGCAATAAAAACGTACAAAAGGAATTACTTAACTTGTCGGAATGTCCCGAATGAAATCCTATCCCTACTACCTCTCACATGTCTGGCCCATATCTAAGTTTATTCACTCCATTTAACTCCCCCCCCCCCCACCACAAACTAAAATGGAATGCTCTTCATTCATACCGATACACCTGTCACCGTATGTTTTGAAACAATTTTCAAACTACGAATGCACAAAGCGAATTACTTAACTTGCCGGAATGTACCGCAATGTGCTTCTATCCCTACTGCCTCACAGATCGAAGTTTATTCACTTCGAAAAGCTCCGCAAACACTAGCGAGATTACCAGCCAAACCTTGCCAAACGACGCTTCTAACTCACCCCCCCCCCCCTTTCCCTCTGCAAACTTGAGCTGCCAAAAGAGTTGTCTAACACCCACAAACTAAAATGGGATGACCTTCATTCATATCGACATACTTTTTTATTTATTTATTTATTTTTATTTATTTATTTATGTTTTAATTAATTTATTTATTTTTTTTATTTATTTATTTAATTGTATCCCGAAGTCTCAAAGAGAAACTTGTGTGGGTTACATCAAGTATAAAATAAATTACAATAACATCATCTTTATAATTACGGAGAAAAATAAAACTGAATGTATAAAACAAAATAGGAATCAAATTTTAAAGTACAAGAACAAAATAATGAACACTTCCATGAAGATGAATCCTTCTCGATCAAACTTATAATACTGTACTATGGCTTAACAAATGTATGACAATAAAGTTCTAATTTTTTAGAGCAGAATACAAAAACATAAAAAGCATAAAATAATACCTATATATTAATAAACCATTCTGATTACCGTATTTCTCTTTTCAATTTTCACAAAACACAAACACAAAAACGTTTTAATTAAATACGAGTTATATTGACGTCCCAACCGTGGTATAAATTAGTGTTACGCACTCGAAACGAGCTTGACCACTCTCGGCGGGCCAAGTATCGCAGCCGTGATATAATAATCGGTAACCGTGAGTTTCTCGCTAATAACTATTTCTTGTTAAGGCAGCAGCTGAGTGTTGGTAGTGTGACACAAAAATTGCAACAGGCTACCTCTTATTTCTAAACATAACTCCCACGTGAAAGAGGGATTATCAAATTTGGAGTTTCGATTTCAAAATTAAAGATGTAATTTCAATCAGTAAGGTCCCTCAGTGGTGTCCAGGACGATTCCTGGTAGCCGACCTTTTTTTTAAGCTTAGCCAAAATGCAAAGTTAAGGCCTTTTTAAGGTATTTAAAAAGTTAGGGTTGGGGGGCCTTGTAGCTTGGTGTCCCAGATATTCTCATAATCTACTGGTGTTTTGAAGAGCGTCCGTCTTTCGCGATGCCTCAAAAATTTAGGTGCCACATTCTGCAGAATTGCAACATGAGAGCTTGGACCAAACATGTAAAAAAAACAAGAAACAACGGCCATACGGTGTAACCAAAGTTAAAAGAAAAAAAGAGTAAACAAAACGTCAGAAGTATTAGAGTTAAGGGGGGGAGGGGGGGAAGTCGGACCGACCTACCCAGGTGCATAGCCCGTCACAATAAGGATTAAATCTTAACCTAGCGTAAAAATTAAGAGCTCAATTTTGGTTTAAAAAAAAAGATTATAAAGAATAAGAAGGAAAACCTCTACCAAAATGTTCAACGTGACAGTTACAAATAATTTGGGCGCAAAAAGCTACGTTTGTAGTCAAAATGCATTGGTCAACGAGATGATGATCTCTGATGGCCACTTCACAGAAGGAAGGGGGAAGGGATCCTGTTTGAAATAAGTGACAAAATGTTCCAGTTTTGCATAACTAAAACCTGACGGTAATGTGTTATGTATAGCAAGCAACTTCTAGCAGATTTTCGAAAAGGGAGATCGCAAGTCCTCAAAATAGTTTCCTCAGCATTAACTTCTGTCATTTTGTTTCTTGCTATAATGCGAAGGAGGTTATGAATATCCAGCAAAGTTTCCACGCTTCGGCGAAAATATGGACTTCTTTCAAAGGAAAAGGGGAAAGACGGAAGAATCTCCTGAGCTAATGCGGTCGGGGTCAACAATTCCTTTGTTCCTTCGACCCGTTGTTTCTCAGATGTCGGTTTTGGAACCCAACAAGAGCCACGTTTTCTCATCTTGGCAACTCTGGATAAAGAAAGTAAGATTCCAACCAAGACTATACAATGTTTCCGCCAAAACACCGAAACATTAAACTTTTCAAACATAAAACTGGGCTTTCTTTCTGACATAACCATTGATCAAAGACAGTATTTGTTCCCTGGTACTGGAGTTCAAATTATAGTTCGTTACGTTCGAGTGAACTCAAATCCGTTTTTATTCGTGTACCTTCAGGGCTGTGAGTATACGAGCTCAGTGAGATACGAGCTCTAATGTTTTTTTTTTCTAAACGGCCGTTTTATGCTCAGTTAATTGAGTTAAGTTTTCATCAGCTTATCGATAAGATTTACGTTAAGTTTATGGGTATAACTTAGAAGTCTCCAATAGTTCATCCTTCGATGATGAGAAGCTTCTTTGCTACGTTTCGCACCGCATGAAATAAAGGTATAATTACATGCGGCTCGACACAGTAGAATGCCAACATATCTGGTTATACCCCTCTAGTAACCTCTAGCACCTGAGGTGGTAGGGGAAATTGCTGATATTAACTCTGTCCTTCATCCAACTGTTGCTTCAGGCACCTAGGTTGAGTTGCCTCACCAGTCACTCACTCACAATAGCCCACGCGAATTCAGAATTTGTTTATAAGGGCGTCGGCCCAAAGCCATGCGCCCTGATACACCAGCCGATGTTACGCAACAATTTCTAACAATCTCTCATATTTAACAATAGTTTGTACGACATGGAACCGTTTCTTGGGCCATTCCACATGCAACTGAAATTTGTTTTTTTCCTTTTTAAATTTTCGATTTTAAATTCCTTGGTTTTCAGCTTTTCGTTCAAACTTGAGATTTGCATGCAGGCCCATCGGAAAAGCGGATTATCAAGTCGTTTTTCACGGCTTCCGTCTTTTGACATGTTGGCTGGACCATTTCCAAAGTATTTTGGCAGCGCCACTCCGCGTTCAGCTACTTAACTTCAACGCCTCTTTCATTTTTTCTTTTACTTTTTCCCCTTTTATATTTTTTTCGTGAGTTGGCGACTAGGCGGGGGGGGGGGGAGAGGAAAGTGAGTTGGAATAGGGGTCGCCGAGGTGCCTGATTCATAAATAATTCAAACGGAACATTTTCTTCGTTACAGCAATTAAATATTTATTTTCACTTTCCGGAAGGTGGTGCCTGGCGGATGTTGGAGACCTTAACTCGACCAGTAACGTCGAGTTTGATTATCGTTACAGCGCTCTCGGAACGCTCTCGCTTCGCGGAGTAGTAAGTTGTAAACGCTGAAGAGACTATAGGTTGTTTTGACAGGATTGGTGCCCGCTTATTAAGATTTAATTAACCGGCTACTTATGAAATAGTGCGCTATTTAAGTCTTTAATAAAACTTGCGACTCGCTATCACGAAGAAAATATTTGTTCAGGTATCGAAGGATGACCAATACCATCTCCTTTACCCTAGTTTCAAAGTCCCCGCTCAGGACTGTTGCCAGGAGAAAAATTTACCCCCCGCTAAACTAAACTCTTAAACAAGAGTTCTTTCAGAAATTGCTTAAGTGTGCATCATTGGTCACCCTGTCCTATGTTTTTCGATCAACCCTTTCCGCAGTTGTAAGAGTTATCTCAATGCGATAATGTTGTTCGTTTGTCCTGTCTTAACCCCCCGCCCCCCCCCTCCCGGGATCACGAGGGGTCGAACGGGTCTGCTTACGGGCCTTGCGCCTTTCATAACCAAAAAAAAGGGACAGGCATCATACCACAAACATCCGATTGAATCTCATTAGTTATTTAGGCATTCAATCACGACTGTGACCAAAAGCCAAAGGACTCGTAAAGGGTTAAATATATACGGATGCAAACCCATAACGGGGAGAACTCCAAGGGTCGGTGAAGTGTCCATCGTAATACGAGCGCATGTTCCATATCTCTTTCTGGGTCGCCATCAGATCCATGCGGCACCGATTAGTCGTAACTATTACCTGGAATAGCCCACTTTAAAATTCGTTGTCTACGTTTAAACCTAATAAATAGCTGCGAAAAATATCATTCGTGCTACGATAAATCTAAATAAACGGCAACTCCGTCTGCAACAACGTTGAACGATCTTGAACCGGGGAAGGAGATAAGTATCAGTTAGACAACGGTGTTCGGCAACAATGCGGTAAGAAAGCCGAGGTCGATCGAGTGCCGAAGGCCACGAGATCAACAGAGACTTTCTTACCACATTGTTGCCGAACAACGTTGTCTAACACACTTGTACAACGAGACCATTGTTGCGAGTCGCGTTCAGTCTCAAATTCCTGAAAGCCGACTCCATTGTGGCTATACATTGGCGGTGGCCAACATAGCCGACGATTTGTTTGATGATTCAGATACAGATGTGTTGCTGTCTCAAATTCCTTTAAATGTGGAAGGTGAATGTGCTTCGTACGCTGCTGATTCGACAGCAGCCTCAGGTAGTGTTAATAATCATTGTTTTTTTTTCTTTGGGGTCCGTGGCACAGTACAGTCTTCATGGTAGTAAGACTGCACGGTACAGCGTGCACGTCTTCGTGATAGTAAGACTGCACGGCACTCTAGTACAACAATGATTTCATTGTTGCAGCCGTGCATCTGCACGAAATTAGGGCACGGCTACAACAATGGAAGAGTTGTACAACTTCTGTAAGACAACGCCAAGTGTGGTAGAAATAGAGTATCCCTTCTCCTGGCTCAATGGAGGCTCTTGGCTCCTGGATCACTGGAGGCCAGGAGGCTCGTGTCATTAAAACTTGTCGGCAGGGGTGACATAACGGAGGGCTCGCAATGACCGGCGAAAAAGTGCCTATAAAACTACTACCGCATATTCCGTTTCTCGTTTTGTGTCGCGGCCGCTTATTGAATATGGGGTCGTAACTGTTTTCAAGGATAGCCGACGTTGAAAATGAACTGTGTAGGTTGACAAAGCCTACTCTGTCCGAATTATCAGTATTTACTTGGCCAATAATTAGGTTCTTCTACAGTTTCCATCACGTCTCAAGATTCGGATATGGTATTGAGAAAGTTAGTAAGTTCAATGTCAAATAGATTGCAGCGGAGTTCGACTTTCTAGGCTTGTGGTTGGCCAATCTATTGCTCCCTGCCTGCCTACCTGCCTGAGTTTGCTACGTGCATGAGCTTAAGATACAAATATAAATATGTAGGTCTACCCTATTTGATGCAAAAAAAAATAAGCAAAACGAGAGCATTCGGAAACAACACGAAAAAAAAAACCGAAGTTTCTTTATTTTATTCCAGAGAGACCGTTCAAGTATTACGCATCAAGAAGGGGGGGGGGAAGGGGGGAGGGGGCGACGTGCGCCTACTGTTGACGATTACTGATGAGGGTGGGAGGGAGAGGATGGGGCGTCGGACGAACGTCTAACTGGAAAATCGTCTAATGGGATAATTGTCTAAAATCTGCTTAAATAAAAAATCTGGAAAAGCATCTAAACGTAATATCGTATAATGGATAGTTGTATAATAGATTAACGTCTAACTGCGGTTTCTGATGTTATATGTGTAGCCGCAGCGAGCGAGGGATATTAGACGATTTTCCATTATACGAATTTCCAGTTAGACGCTTTTCCATTATATGAATTTCCTGTTAGATGATATTCCGTTATACTGATTTCCGTTATACGTTCTTCCAATTATGCGATTTTCCAGTTAGACGATTATGCCTCGCCCCGGGAGGATGACGTAAACATAGCTACCCCAGTAAAACAAATGTTTAAAGGGTGGAAATACGCAAAACAAAAAGTCTTCAAAAAACTGCAGATACACGGAAAACAGCCCTTATTCTTTTTTGGGGGGAAGTAAAGTTAAAAATGGGGTAATACTGGAGGGGCATTGAGCAATTGATGACGAGGGAGGGAGGGGGTCGAAAATAGACAATTTCTTGATGATGTAATACTTGAACGGTTCCAGATTTACTCTTCACCTCGGGTCTCGGGAGAGGTAAATACATCCTTTGCTCCCACTGGGCCTTTGTACCTGTGGGTGTTAATTCAAGTTGCGTGACAACCGGTAAAGACAACCGGTGCCATTCTTTATTAAGCGATTAATTTAATTTTTATAGGACGGATAAATATGGTAATCTGTACTTGATTCACGTTTTTGGCTGGTTGGTTACGCATCTTATATTCCTCCGTGGGGCAGAAAGCATTCCCCATGACCGATTCGTCTCGCCTTCTTCATTGATAGCTCTCCAGCATTTACTATTGTGTGCGCGGCGTATCTTGAGTCCTGGAAGTATTTTACGGGCGACTAGGTCTTCCTGGAGGGAGCGACTTTAATCGACGGCAGCCATTGTTTTTGTAACCATCTTGGATATCAACAAGGCACTCTGCTGCCAAAAATGTACAATCGATTATCTGTGCTCGTTCTGCGGCGAACTCAAGATAGGCCGCACATACTTTTATGAGTGTTACAGACCGTGGTAGCCAAGATAGACGGACGCACTCATAATCCTCCAACGTCGAAAAATCGTATCAACATGTAGCTTACGCAACATATGAAAGCTTTCAAAATTAGCACTGAGAAGATCGCTTCCTACGCATCTTCTTTGTGGAGGGAAAAAAAAGTTGCTGCACACCGCGAAAAGGGTAGGAGGTCAAACAGCAAATCCCATACAGCTAACTTTTAATACTTACCTAAGTGACCTTAAGTCCTCTGCAGCGCATCCAATATTGATTCGACCAAATGGGTCAGTGCTGCACCCTCAAATGCTGCAGGGAATACACGGCTAAGAGCACACGTGGTTTGTGACGTCATTAGGTAGCCTAGGAACAAGGTAGCCTACAAGGCCTATAAGGTGACACGCAATGACTGAAACTATTTTGCGCTATAGTAACTTCAAAACAAACTAAGGTAGTCTTGTAGAGAGTGTCGTTTTTCAAGAAAGGAAGGGGGGGTACACTTGAAAAAATGGGCAATTGAGCCCCTTTGCTTTTTTTTGCTTACCGTTGGAGATGTCTTACTTTGCCTGCTGTGTGCCCGAAGAGGCAGGAGAAAGGACAAAAAAAGGGTAAATCAGTATCACGATCCACGAAAAGCTTTAGTTTAAATGGTTTTTGATTTGTTTTAATGGTTCTTCATGATTTTATCTACCTGCAGGGCAAAAAAATGGAGGGGAAAGGACAGAAAGGGGCAAAAAACGGAAAAGGTAATCTCCCAACTGTGTATATTTGTTTGACCATTAATGTGAACATCTTTCTTGCTGGCATGTTTGTTGTTTCCTGCGCTGCGTTATTGCTAGCAAATTCAAGGCCTCTAAAGCTAAGTTGTGCTTTTGTACTGAACTGTAATTTTTGGAAATTAACGAATTAAACGATACTTCAGAGAATTCCCCAAGCAGAACACGACCACTGGAACATCACGATATTAAAGCGCTGATTTCCACACATAGTCATCGTCCATAGTTTTAATCAAGCAAAACACACTAAACTAACATAACTTAGGATTAAATGTGCTGCTTGTAGTAGCTTATCATGTATGTTGCTTGGCTACCAGTTGGACACAAATTAATTTTAAATTAGTCGCCTGTGACATACGAGGCTTAATGAACGGTTTTGATTTTTTGTTGATCTAACTGTGTATACTTGACTAAACAATATTTGATACTGGAAGAAAAATAACTACAATCCCTAATCACTCTGCATACTGGTCCCCAAGGGCATACGCATATTAGAGGACTTGGGGCACGTGCCTTCCCCCCGCCCCTTTTCCGTTTTTTGCCCCTTTCTGTCCTTTCCCCTCCATTTTTTGCCCTGCAGGTAGATAAAATCATGAAGAACCATTAAAACAAATCAAAAACCATTTAAACTAAAGCTTTTCGTGGATCGTGATATGATTTACCCTTTTTTTTTGCCCTTTCTCCTGCCTCTTGGGGCAAACAGGCAAAGTAAGACATCTCCCACCAAAAAAAAAGTAAGCAAAAAAAGCAAAGGGACTCAATTGCCCATTTTTTCAAGTGCCCCCCCCCCCCGCTCCCTTTTTAAAATTCTGAGAACGCCCTTGGTTGACCCAGAAGATTCGTTGACACAAACACCACAACGAACGACTTCTCTTCCTTTTTCAACATTAAATTCTAATTTTCTATAATGAGTTTGTAAGCGTACGACCATTCAGTTATAAATAAATACAATTTACCACCAACACGTGGAAGGACTGCGGAAGGGCGCTGAACCACAAACACCGAGCCTAGATTTAAAGGAACAACAAAGCCAAAAGAAAGACCTGTATAATTTCTGTGAGTGGGCGTTTCAAACAGACTTAGGTTTTCGAGCATTAACATACGACAGAATCTATGCACTGTGGACTGTTCAACAGTTGATTCCTTGAGAGCATTCCAAACTTTCACAACACGTACGGAGAAAAAGTTCTTGCGACAGTTAGTACGTGCAGCCTGTACATCAAGTTTCCAGAATTTTGTAAGTGAGAATTAGGCCAATCTGATTCGACGAAGTTCAAGTAATTCAAGTAGTTATTATGATTAGGAGGAAATTATCATTGTAAATTGTGATGTACAAGGAAATTTATACAGTATGTCAAACGAAAGTAGTGTACGGCTGACTAACATTTCTTTTCTTTTTGTTTCAATTTATAAATTTTTGACAAAAATAATGATTAAAAAAATCTGCGAATGTTAAAAAAAAATAAAGGAGAAAGCTGACATTTTCAAATTTGGGTCACAGAGCCGGCATGCTAGTTCTCAATGGGTTGATTTTGATCAGAACAAAACTCAGAAGAAGGCTCCCATCAGTTTTTTATGCTCCCCCCCCCCCCCCGGGCCGGAGGTACGCGACTATCGCATCACGTCATCTAGACCGAATCTAAAGAGGAAACTTGCGTGAGTCACGTTTAAAGTGTGGGAAGGACTGCCAGCAGTTTTTTTTTAATCGGTCCGGTCCGAAGATACGTCAGTATCGCATCACCTCGTCTGAAATCGAAGCTAACGAGCGCTCTCGCGTATGATTTACTTAAAGTGTATGTGTATTGTTTTTATGCCCCCCACCCCCCACCCCCCAACGACCAGAGCTACGCAACTATCGCATCACCTTGTGCACTCTTAACGAGTGCACTCGCTTTAAGGACGACTCCTAATAGTTGCTTTTAATGAACTATGCCACTATCGCATCACCTCGTCTGAATCGAATCACTATCGAGCACACTCCGGTGGTTTACACTTACGGGTGGGGACAGGGAGGGGGGGGGGGGGGTGATCCGAACAGTTTCTTTTTTTAATGTTCTCAAGGACCATAGCTGTACCACAATTGCAGCACCTCGTCTGGATCGAATCACTAACGAGCACCTCCTGTGATTTACACTCAAGGATTTGGATGGGGTGATCCACACAGTTTCTTTTTTAATATTCTCAAGGACCATATAGTACACTATACTATATAGCTGTGCCCCTATCGCATCACCTCATCTGGATCGAATCACACTAGGGTGGGGGGGGGGGGGGGATGATCAGAATAGTTTCTTCTTATTTTAATGTTTTTAAGGACCATAGCTGTGCCACTATCGCATCACCTCGTCTGGAGCGAATAATTACGAGCACGATCCTTTAGTTTACGCTCAAATTGTCCTCCAGTTCATCAGGTTTACTTTAAATCCCATAATCGTGTCAGTACAGGCTTCAGTGGTTGATTGGTTTACATTTTTACATAATGAAATGGCTTGTCCACCACTACTAAACGTTGCTTTAATTATGCTGCCGTGCCTTAACTCAAACAAGGCATTTAAAATGACGCTTTGACAGCTTTAAACTGGCTCTGAGAATTACGTCTGCTCTGGCCGGGTATCACACAATCACGTGATATAATCCCCCGCTCTTATCACCTCGGTGACACGCGACTCGATCCCGGATTACCCGATGAATATTTTCCTTCCGCACTGTCTAACCCTTTGACCCATGTTATTCAGTCTCGTGGCGACGTCCGCTCCGAGTGTCACACAGACTTCATTGTGTTATGACGAAAAATTAGACGGAAATCTAAAACAACAACAACATCGTAAAACGAGATGAGACACCGTATAGTGTACAACGGATTAAAGGAGACCAAACCCCCCCCCCCCCCCCCCACAAAAAAAATGGCTTTAAACAATGGGCCAATTTCGGCATCCATTATTGCAAAAAGTCGTACCTGGAACAGTGCATGCTGCACGTCGATTGAATTTTCTGGACTAAGGCCCGTATTCTGAACGCTGACTAAAACTCGTACTTGACTTGAAATGACGTCACACGTATTTAGTGTCATTCACCACCAGAACTTCATTTGGATGCATTTGGAAGAAATCGGGTGGTGAAGGGCACTTAATAGGTATGACGTCATTTGACTTGAAATGACGTCACACCTATTAAGTGCCATTCACCACCCGATTTCTTCCAAATGTATCCAAAAGAAGTTCTGGTGGTGAATGTCACTAAATAGGTGCGACGTCATTTCAAGTCAAGTACGAGTTTTAGTCAGCGTTCAGAATGCGGGCCTTAGCTTCTCCTGTGTTTCCTCATCTTAGGAATATAACTGGAGCTTTCAATTTCTTTAACCCCAACACACCCCTGTCCCCTCCAGGCTCCCGACAGCCCCGCCCACACCCCACTGCACCCCCTCATGCACTACCCTAGTATGGGGTCTGAATATCTCCCCACCTACCCCCGATGGTACCTCAGGAGTTTGGTCTTTGGTTTAAAATTTATAAAACCAAAGACCAAACACGTGAGGTGCCCCCCACACATTACCCCATACACACACACATGCCCTGCATTCCCCTTTGCTTGATGCCCGTATTCGGTATGCAAATATTGCGTTCTTCCCTACACCCCCCTCCTCCTCTTCTCCTTTTCTCCTCTTCTCATCCTTCCCTCCCCGGAAAAGTCGGGATGTTTCCACGGATATTTTGATGCAACCCCGGAGAAATCGCACACGTGTGTTTGACAGAAGGCTAATAAAAATCTTAAAAGGGGGATTGCCACCATATGATATAGGCTGCAGCATCTATATCCATTAACCGCTATCTAGTTCTGTCTAGCCCTTACTTTCAACAAGTGAAGGAACACACAAATAAATTTCTTTTTAACGCAACAAACAAGCCACGTGCCTAATTAATTACTGGGTGTAAAGTTGGTGCGTGTACGTGCACCAGGAAACAAGCGGTAAAGTTAAGCCTATACGCAACAACGGGCGTTTCTTTCTTCTTTTTTTTTTTAAAGAACGCCCGTTTTGAAACGCAGATTTTTGACAGGGATAGCGTTAACCATGACCGCTTTCTCCCTAGTGCACGTGGACGCACCAACTTTACACTCAGTAATTAAGGAAACACGCAGCTTGTTTGTCGTGTAAAAAGAAAATTCTTTGAGCATTGCTTCGCTTGTTGAAATCAGGTGTTAGGGCGCGTTTACCCAACGACTCATCTTTGCATTCTCGCAGCTAGAAGCTAGAAATCATCTGAAATTCCAGCATGGTGTCGGTTTTAGCTCTGTCGACTCGCAACGAAAACACGGAGTAATGCGAGTTCAGAAGCGGCTGTGAAAATTTCGTCAGGAGGAATTCTTTATCTTATTGTCACGGATATTATAAGACTTAGAGCATTTACTCAAATGACGTCGGATTTAGCTAATCCACATGAAATTGTTACCATGGCAACGACAGCTTTCCCATTGCGATTGAATTCTCGCTGCGAGAATGCAAAGGCGAGTCGTTGCGTAAACCCGCCCTTACATAGAATTAAATAATGGTAGACGGCGATAGAAGCTGCAATCTGTCATTCAGTGTATAGCCTTTAATCTTTAAGTGAGAAAGCCAGCATTCAGTAAGGCCCCAGCACACTAGTCGGCCAATGAGAATGCTTATGGTGTATGTAGCACCGGGCACTTGGCCACCACAAACAGTCAGTCGCAGCGGCCGCTGGAATCCTTGGCAGGCGACCACAGGGCGGCAATACTTGCTCCGTATTCATTTTTCACCACGTGAGCGAGAATAATCAAGGGAAAAACTGACGTGGACGCGGCGTACGTCGCTGTGTTTTTTGGCCGCGTCGACCAGTGGCCGAACGACCTGGCCGCTTAGTGCGCGGGGGCCCTAAGCAAGTAAGCCCCTGCTGTTAGTTAATCCTTAGAGACAATTCATCCCGATACCCGCTCATCGCGAAATTGTTGCAAGCACGTCGTTCATTTGGAGGGTCGAGGCCCGGTAATAAACAAAATTGAAATTGAAATTCATTTGGTATCAACGCTTTATGTCTTTGTATTGGGCGCATGGCTGTTCTGTCCGTTTAGGCTCACGTAAATAAATTCCAAATCAATTCAACGCTTGCGGATCCAGTGATTGTTGCCGCTCACTTAAGAACAATTCAACTCCCTTCTGGAAGTCAGCATCTACAAAATAAATGCGCCAGCGTATCAGGCTGCCAATTTCGAAATCAGCTACATCTCGTAGTTTGGTTTAAAGTTATCTGCGGTTAGCAGAAACACGGATTCGTTTTTTTTTCCAGCTCATCCACGAAAGTCAAAAGTCAAAACGCGACAATGCCACATTCCACGCGACCAAAACTTTGTTGCAGCTTTGCTGCCACAATACGAAACCAAAAGGCCATACAAATAGCGGTGCGGCAGGTGTGGAAGTAACGCCATCTGTTCGAAGACTTTGGAAAAGTGTCCCAACCCGAATTTGTCGGTGAAGCTATAGGGTGGGGTTATTGAAGTAGGACGCAATGGTGAGGCTGTGCACTTGCAAATCGGATGTAAATGATAAGCTCCCGTTACGAATAGTTATTCACTCATTTTAACAATTACAATTCAAAATTAATTTTCTCTCCGTAGGCTGCTGCACAATTCTGAATTCAAAACCAGTTCGTACCCAAAGAAGCCTATTACCTTATACGACAAAAACAATACATAATTGGTGGTTGTTGTTTTTTTTCTAATGATTGGAGCGGAACGAGGCCGAAGGCCGAGCGAAGCCCGCTCTGATCACACTCCAGTGTAATCTTAAAACGCGCATCACGCGACAACCAAAAGACTATCCAAAGCACACTTTACATGCAGTAAGTAGGACGGGAGTCTGGACAAGGTTTATCAAAATAAAAAAAATCGGAATCCGACATGGGGTTGAGGAACCATCACGGGGCACAAAATGGGCCAATAGCCAAGAGCCAAAATCCAAATAACTACGAGACAGCGAACCATTTCTGATTGTTGAGGGCATCCTATTGTTAAAAGATTGATTGTCGATGATAAAGAAGCGGTGTAAGGATTCTGGGCATGGCCCTGAATAAAGTCATCATTTCGGCCTCACTAGCAAATATGTGTCTGTTAACTGTAAGCAACTAAAAGCTTATTTTGTAAAGCTGGGCTGATCCCGATTATCGATCAGAATGCCTCATGTAATTCCTTACCGATAGAAATCGGGAACGGTAGATACAATTCAGATAGATCGGTAATAAGCCAAATTGAAGACATTTTCACTTCTCATCGACCGATTTTGACGTTGGAATCATAGGAGAAGAAAGTGTGTGTCCCAACTTTCTTCTCCTATGTTGGAATACACCATTTTGAAGGTTTTTCACCAGCTTCCCTATAGCAGCTCTCACTTATTGTTTAGAAAGTACAAATTTTTTAATTTTACTAGGGGATTTGGCCCAGCTACCCTGGCAGCCCTTCCTTGGTTGAATGTTATCACTACTCTCAAAGGCCGACCCTTTTTGGCCAAACAGCCAAACGGCAAAGAAAGCGAGGGCCGCTCCATTATGTCGACAGCGGAAGTGGCGACGGCCCTAGTTTATAAAGAATTATGAGTTATAAAGATTCCCGTTAAGACGGAAGGGTGTTGAACAGTAGGGGCCGTCCATACATTAAGTGTCGCTTTTTGGCAAGTTTTGAAACACCCACACCCACCCATTGTTATAAATGTTATAGTATTCAAAACACTTATCAGATAATTACGTCAGACTTCTACAGCGATTCCCCCCACCACCCCACGTGTCGGAAAAACTCAGATATTACACTGTCGCTTGCATTATTTGTAGCAGAGCGTGGAATGAATTTTGCACCACATACCGAAGTGGGTCTTGTTAACGACTATATTATATTATACTTGGAACGAAAAATCAACATTTTGACGCCAATAATAATAATAATATGCCACCAATGTGCTGCAAGGAGTTCTTACCAGCCTAACCACCATTAACGCTGGAGTGAACCTGTAATTAAAGCGAAACCGATGATGTTATCACTTGAAGATATTAAACGTTGCCAGTTAAGCCGAACGCTTACAAGCCAACGTGAAGGCGCGTTCGCTCGCCCATGTCGCTATGCATTCTCGCGGCTAGATGCTAGAAATCTTCTGAAATTCCAACATGGCGGCAGCTTTAGCTCTGCCGGCTCGCAACGAAGACAGTCAATAATGCGAGTTCAGAAGCGACTGAGAGAACTGTTTCGTCGGGAGGAAGTCTTTACCTTATTACCCCGGATTATAAGACTGCAAGCATTTAATCAAACTATATGGGATTTAGCTAATCCAGGCAGCGTTGTTACCTACAACACATTACCAATAAATTGGCATTTTTCAACCCCCTACTCCTCGTCAACATTTGTCCACCCCCCCCCCCCCTCCAGTATTACGTCTTTTCTAACTTTAACCCCTCCCCAAGAAGGGATGTTTTCCCTGTATATCCAGTTTTCTGAAGACTTTTTTAAAAGATTTTTTTTGCATATATCCACCCTTTAAAATTTTGCTTTACTGGTCTAGCAATGCTGACGTGCTCAACTGGCCACCCCTCCCTTCCTCACTAATTGTCACCAGTAGGCGATCCTCCCCCCACCCCCCATCTCCCCATCTTTGATGGCGTAATACTTGAACGGGCCCCTTGTAATGCCGCCACTGAGTGCGTGGCTAGCAATGGACTTATTTACAGTGATATGGTGTTTGTCGGCTGCATCAAA
This sequence comes from Lithobius niger, assembly GCA_023313725.1. Classification (NCBI taxonomy): domain Eukaryota; kingdom Metazoa; phylum Arthropoda; class Chilopoda; order Lithobiomorpha; family Lithobiidae; genus Lithobius; species Lithobius niger. The sequence continues at coordinate 23,179 of JAHWFP010227913.1, forward strand.
TATTTTGCATTTTCAAGTGAAGTTTATAAGCTAAAGTAATTTCTACTTGCCGGTGAGAAAATATCCACTACCTGTAAATTTATTTGCATTCAGTTCCTTAGTGCTGTTTACCCTGGAGGAATCAAAACTCGCTTGATACGCCCAGCTCAGCCACCCCACCTGCGCATGCGCCGCACGAGCAGGCCCTCCATAAATGGTGTTACGGCGTTAGCCAGCCATCTCTTTTCCTCCAGCCTCCGACCATGACGCATCGCTGTGTTGACCCTCTCCCGTCTTTCGCTACCTTCCTGTTTCTACAACCTGAAGTAAAGTCTTCTCACTGATGTGCTGAAAGATCCTCGTCGCCTGACGATGGTTCGCCCTTATCGTTAATTCTCGCCGAGCTGACGGCCCCTCGTCTCGCAATCGTCCATCTCTCGCCCCACTGTCAGATTTCTCTCGGCATTTGGTTGACGCCTACGTCTCGAATGAACGCCTCTCACCATCTGCCTACCGTTTCTCGTCACGTGACGACAGTCCTTCGTTTTGTTTATGGTGGTCTCTGTACACCTCCCCTCTCGTGCCTCACCTCACCTCCACCATTATGATTGCATACTGGATCAAGGAAATCATTCACATGGCTTACGACGACCAAAACATCAGCTGCTCTGACGAGAACATCAAGGTCTCAGCACATCTCGTCAGAAGATCTTTCGTCGAAAGTTTGTCGCCCAAAATAGCACCACGACGCATCCGTATCTTCAACCGTTCACGGCCTGGCAAATCCAGTCTTGCTGTCGCCCGTGTCCGTGCCGATCGCCGCCATCGCTGCTCCCCTCCGGCCTTCGTCTGCAACTGCAATTCCGCTTCAGCCCTCAAGCCGGTGCTCTCGCCTTTTCATGCTGCCTTCCGTCTCCCTCTGCAGCTCTTCCAGACCCCCAACCGTCATTCTCAGGCTCCATCCACTTCTCCTATCACTTGCCGTTTCTTCGTCGCAGTTCCGGGAACACATATTTACAACCGTCGTTCCGCCGCTCACACTGGACTCCAATGTCGTTAACCCTCGCTCATTGAAGCCTGCTGTCCCTCATCTTTCGTTGCAGCAGCTTTTCTGGACCTGCGTCCTTCTCTACCGACCATCCCCGCTAACCTACACAGTAATTCACAAGCCTGCTGTCCCTCATCTAGCGTCTGTATCTGCACACATGCCTTCCATCACCGTGCCTGCTGTCCCTCCCCATTGCTTGTTCTTGAACAGAAAGGCTGCGTCAGGCAACAATTAAAATAATTTTGAATGTAAATTGAACATCTTCTTGATTACGACACTTGGGACCATAGAGTTTTTTTTTGGCACCTTTGATTCACCCTCATCCTCCTGCGCCCCTCTCCTCCCACTTTCACGCGCACCTGTCAACCTAAACTTCCCGCCAGATGGAGTTTTTGTCTCTCCTGAAACCCACTTGCCAATTCCCTCCTCCTCTTTTCGCGTGTCGCTTGAACTCCCTCCCACCATGGCACCCAAACTTCGAGGTGGTAAAAAGTCATCCTTAATTCGTGGATGGAATCCCACAACTGTTCGAATTCCCGATGTGTGCACTTGTGCTGCCATCGTGTCATCGATGAAAAGGTATGACCCCCCACACTACATGCCAGCGTCACTGTCTCTGTGACTATACCAAGGATCCATGCTCAATTTGCCTCAAGATTTCTGCCGCCGAGTGGCTCCTCATTTGCTCTAAAAACTCTGCCGCCAGGCTTCGCACGCAACAATTGAGAAACAAAAAGGCCCATGAAGCTGCTGCAAAATCGACTCCTGTGGTCAAGGAACAAGATTTTTTACCGTCCCTAACACCATCCTCCGTGTCAGCATCTTCCGTCCGTTCAATGAAATCGAAACCGAAACTCTCAAACTCAGTAACTATCACGTCGAACTCTGTTATGCCTGCTTCCGCCCCCTCCAAGGAGAAAGCTCAGCCTTCCACGTTACAAGCCAACGAAATCACTCCTCTCTCTAACAATGTTGCCTCTCCTGAATCAGTCAACTCGTCCTTTGGTTTATACTCAAGCCCTGCCAAGGAGTCGACCCCCAACTTCGTTGACCCCGACCTGTTACGTAAATCCTTACACCATCGCCTTGATCTCAACCCAAAAGAATTACACCATTTAAAAAAGAACTGCATTCCTGTTTCAAAGTTCATCACAAAACTTCAGCAAAATCTCGCTAACGCTGAAAAAATAATGCAAACCTACAAACTAAACATATCTAACCTCACGGCCAGCAACAACAAGCTCCGTCGTAGAGTAGAACTAGCTGACGCCAAATTTCGAAGACGCTCTCCACTACCACCTTCCGCTGCAAGACGTATCCCATTCAAAATCTACCGTCCACAGCCCCCACTTCTGCCTGTCATCCGCCGCTCAACCCGTGGGTGCCAAACCGATGCCATAGTGACCTCCACGGCTGACACTCAGACGACTGAAACTGTTCCACGTCTCCAATACCAGCTTGGCTCAGTTATCATGATGGAACCCCGACCACCTACGACTTCCATCAACGCCGCCGGGCCCGCGGGGGGCGGGGGGAGGTGGAACGAATCGAACACAACAAAATAACACACGAATGGATTCGTGCCAACCAGGCTATGCCGGCAGTAAATAATTATGCCATACAAGATTGGTAATGGGACAACGCCCTCTTCCCCCCCCCCCCTTTCATCTGGCTAAACCTGAAATAGGCGCTTGTCCCTCAATCGGACTCGCCAACTACCTTGCCTCGAATGCCGCTCCCGTGCCAAAGGCTATTCGTTCACATTCTCTTCCAAGCCCTAGAATATTCTCTCCCTTACTTCCTTTTCACCGGTCTCTACTGGCCCGGAAGCGTCACTCCCAGTGAAGTTAACCATCTGGAATTTTTTGGTGACTACTCATTACAATTCAAATTTCTTATTCATTTCGTACACCCTTCGAAACTCATCCGATCACCCTTCGAACTCCACACCCGTTGTATAATCTTTTCAACAGGTCCTCCTCTTGGACCAACTCACCTATATTCTCAATTCACTTCCCACCCTTGGACGCCCCATCAAAGCCGCCCACCAAACCATTGCAACAACTGGGCTTGCCATCCAACCTTGACTGTCACACCCCTCTACCATCCTGGGTTACGCCTTGAAACTCACTCGATTTTCCGTCACACCGATTTCAAATCCTCTCCATCTCAACTATATCTGAACACATGGAAACCGAACTAATCAATAACTCCAACCCATCCATGAAATGGACCGAAGTGGACCGAACACAAACCCCATGATCTCAAGGTAAGCTCCCTTTCCTAACTCAATAACCCCCCCCCCCCCGTTTCCCACAATCGCTGGAATCAAAACACAATTAAACTTCCAATCCTGCTCGCCCAGGAGTTGGACAGTTCCTTCCTACTCTGACTGCCTCTGCGCACAATAGTCAACAGTGAAGCACAGTGGATTGCTCATGCACTCACATCCACTTTAAACGGCGTCACTGGGAACCCAGCTCACCTCCCTTGGGGACCCGCCATGACGGCGCCCACCTCCTATATTGACGAGGTCAACTGTCTGCAAATGCAAATAAGTTTACAGGTAGTGGATATTTTCTCACCGGCAATAGAAAGCCCAATTTTACCTGGGGCAAAGGTCAAAATTGGTTTCTATTGCCTAAGGAACACATACACTACCTGTAAATACCCACACAACCTCCCATCTTGAGTCACCATCATGGCTGACATATTTAGAGGAAAAGTAGATGGCTGGCTAACGCCGTAACACCATTCATGGAGGGCCTGCGCGTGCGGCGCATGCGCAGGTGGGGTGGCTGAGCTGGGCGTATCAAGCGAGTTTTGATTCCTGCAGGGTAAACAGCACTCAGGAACTGAATGCAAATAAATTTACAGGTAGTTGATATTTTCCTTAGACAATAGAAACCAATTTTGACCTCCCCCCGGGTAAAATTGGGCTTTTTTCCTGCATACGACAGTATGCTTTCGTATTTATCCTCTTACCAACCATTTAAACGTAATCTTTTCCATTAAGCGAAAGGCTGGAGATTTTGTTGAAGATCTTTAACAAGTTAGTTGCGAATTAAGTTTCAAAAACAAAAAATGTCACCTATACTCCATTTCCCTCACAACTTTATTATTTTTTGCTGACGTAGCGACGACAGCAAAACGTAAATAAATATTCAAAACCTGCTAGCAAAAAAGGTTTTCTCGCGTCTTCTGCAATAATTTATTTCAGTTTTTTCTTGCATTTTTGAAAAATCCTTTCAGCGCTCAACTTTACGCATACCGTTCATGTTATTATTTTCCTTTCCTTTTTCAAAGAAAATCTTCGGGTAGAAAAATTTATCCACGCTTCGCTTGGCTATGAAAGAAAGGTCTTGCGTTCTCCATTCCTCAAATCATTTTTTATTTTATTATTTTCAATGACGCGGCGAAAAAAAAAAAGAAAAAAAAGATTAAATTTACGGCTCTATTCCTTTCTAGATGCGCTTTAGTTTCCGCTTAGTTCATCAATCTCTCGCTAGAGTTCTCTCTTGCGTCCGGTGCAGTAGCAAAAACGCTCCCGAGGAAGTGTAATTCGTTTCGTAAATCGTGGCCATTTGTTCACCTTTAACCCGGCGTTATACTCTATCTCGTTAACTCCGCCGGACTCAACATTTACGACCAAACTATAAATTATACAAACAGGCGGTAATAACGATGTTAACTGGCCTGGCTGCAGTAGGGAGGTTGCTATTTTAAGGGCCGCACAATCACTACAGTTCGTAACAAGCAACCTTTATCGCGTTTCGCTCAGAGTGGCTTTGTGATTGGTTTAACGGAACACGCGGAAGCTATAAATTTGTCCGGGACGTGAATTGAAATGATTTTCATTACATTTCCGTTTCTAATGTAAATATTCATTAGTTCTGCGGGAATGAAAACTAGGCTATACACTTGTGAAGTCGAGAAACTACAATACAATACACTAGTTGGACTTGTTTTTGGAAGTTTTCTTTGGGTTCTCGTTCTTTAGGCTCTCTAGGCTCTAGGCTCTCCAGGAACCTTGATGGTAATCACTAAAACTTTTAAGTTAAATAGGCACCCAAAATTCCAGTAAAGCTTGGAGCACACTGACGGCAATGGATGGTCCAGCGCACATTGCTTTTGTTGCTAACGGTTTCAGTCGGCTCTGCTGAGCTTTTAAATTTGATCGCGACCAGATTGGCAATGCAAATGAAGAGGACTTGCAGTGACTTAAAGTAGGTAATTAAATATAAAGTCGAAGTATATTAGGTACTGATTCTTTACGCTCGGGCATGATGATTTCTTAACCTCCAGAAGGTAACTGAAATAGGTTCGCTTCTATATTTAGAATGACAAAGGCGTTGTGCGCAGGCCGTCGACGACGACGACGGCCGTCGACTGACGGCAGGTGCGTACTCCTCTCCGATGCGATCAGTATTTGACTGAAAGGATTCTGCCTAGACAATCCTTTCCGTCAGCCGACGGGTCGTCACGGAACGGGACGGAGCAGTAAACGCGGCTCCTCTAATTTACGTGCTTTTAATCCAAACGGAAATTTTACGGCCTGCGACGTGACGGAACGGAACGGAGTAGTGTGTTACAAACTTTACAGGTAGAGTGATTTCAGAAGGAAAAAAATGTTGCGCAGTTACTAAGTTTGGGCCAATACCAACTTCACCGATGACGTACTTACACCGGTCCAGTATAAAATAAAAAGACTAAACAATTTTGAATCAAAATAATTTAATGAATGTTGAGGACATTAAAGTCTACGTTACCCTTTTAAAGTAAGTATTACTTGGCACTGAGAACGAACTATGATAAATTTAAACAGTGCAATTGTGAGAAAAACAATTTTATTACCACGCTGGAGGAACTTTTACCGTTACGGAAAAATGAGAAATAACTATGCAAACCATATGTTCAACAACCTCCCTGATAACCTGAAAATTATTAACTCGTTTAATGAATTAAAAAAAAAACTGAAGATAAACTTCTTGCAAGCAGGAACTGTCCCTTTAAGCTCATAATATAGATATCGTCAGACCACATCGCTCTTATTTACTTTACAAGTGATGATAATCTAGTTTATATATGATGGCTTTTCTTACGGGTACTTACTGCTTTTCAGTATTACTCTTATTTACATAATGAGGTTTTACTTTGCAAATATGAACTGTAGCTTAGAAAACCTATCCACATAAGAAAAGACTTGGCAGTGCTTTTGTGAATAGTCGCTGCGGCCATTGTATTTTTGTATCATTGTACTTTAAGAAATGTGGGAAGCAAACAGGGTTTGGTACTCCAGGATTAGGCGGACATGCCCAAACACGAGTAGAGAAGTCTCCAGAGGTGAAAGAATTTAAACACCGCTAGACGATTCCAGGCATCTTTTTAGCAATGCAGTTACAATGGAATGCAAATTTGGGGAGAGCCAGCTACCAATGTCTTTGTTACTGGTTCATGCCTCAATACTGAGTCAAAGAAAAACGCAGTTCGATTCTCGATTGTTAAAATCAATACAAAGGCTTTACACTGTCACCGGATCGGAAGCTGCCACCTCCCAGACCAGTCATCAGCTGCGTCATGTGCATCACTTAAAGTAGTGGAGTCATGAACATTTGAGTTTGCGTTTATTCAATGCAAAATATTTAAAGTCAGTCATGAAAGTGACAAACCCAGACACCACAAAAGCAGTTGCCCGCGACTGGGTCAGAGGAACACTAAAACGTAAAACAGAGTATAAAAAAAACACTGAGAAAAAATTCCAACATTCAAAAAGCAGTATTACTTGCTAGAAATCATTTTTTAAATGAACATAAATATAAAAAACGTTAAAAAATATTTATCAAGATAAAAGGAAAAAAAAAAACATGAGCAATCCATAGAAAAAACAACAAAAGCATTATCAAACCTTGCCGAAAGAAACGGGGAAAGCAACCATTCTTGACATAATACAAGAAAATTAAATTTTGATCTATATTCAAAATTTCGATCTAGATTTCGATTCAATTTTGAACAAAGTTGAACAATATGTTCAATATTGTTCAACTCACAGTATTGAACATATTTACTATTGCGTGCGCGGCGTATCTTGAGTCCTGCAGTATTTTGTGAGCGACTACGTCTTCCTGGAGGGGGTGGCTTTAACGATGGCCGCCATTGTTTTTGTAACCATCTCGGATATCAACAAGGTACTCTGCTACTGAAAACGTACAATCGATTATCTGTGTTCGTTCTGCGGAGAACTTAAGTTAGGCCGCGGACACTATAATTAAGTTGGGTTTTGATCAAGTAACCATTTAAACAAATGTTACATAAACAAATGTTTCTTAAACGATGACATCGCATCACTACGTTAAAAATCAGTAGGCAAGGAATTGTAAAACGTAGGCTACTACCCAGATAATAACTGCATTTGTGAAGTCTTTCCTTATCAACTTCAGGTTGTACAATATATAAACAGGATTCGTTCCTGGTATGGTAATCAGTAACCTGGTAATCAGTAACCTGGCGAAATGAGAAATAGTACAGTTTTTACGAAGATTAATTAAAGTTCTATAAACGTACAAATGTCAGAATGACAGAATATTTAGCAGTTGAGAGATAGGAAAGGAATGGCCACGTCTTTTCTTGAACATAAACGCTCTAATAATTTGCTTTTGCAGGTTAGCTACAGGGACAGCAGCATTTGCATAAGTGCCACCCCAGCATAAAATTGAGACCCCTTTTACCCTACAAGTGTTAGGAACAATTCCTTAAACATTCACTAAACCTTCCCTATTTCCCACGTTACCCAGCAAGCGTTGTGCAGGAGATGTTACTTTTGTTAATCATAATAAAACGTCTATTCATAAAGTAGCTGGGTCTTTCGCGCCTCCGTTACATTGTGGTCGACTCACTCCTATAGCAACGCAGTCTTTGATCAATATGCATATATATATATAAACGAAAGCGGCTCTTTTGAATGTCGTAAGTTACATAGCAAATTGGCCATGCTTTATTTACGTCGTTTACGTGTGATTTACATCTCCGTCCGCTCCTTATCGCTCGAATCCCACCTGCCTCCTCGCTAAACGTGGCTTTTGCATAATTTAGAGCTAGGGTACTAAACGTCTTCTTGCCGATTTTATCAGTTTCAGCAGCCGGTGACGATAGTTTTTCGCTTACGCCCTCTGATCAGCAAAGCAGTTCAGACTACGGAAGCTGCTAAGCGCTAGTTTGGTAATCAATATTCGCCTGAAGCTATCTTTCTCTTTAGGTAGGGGCGTGCGATGTTGTTAAGCGCGTTGGCAGCTCATGCGACAATACACAAACGTGCCAGCTACACGATAGAGTGATCTTGCCTTCCGTTATTTTCCTCGTCAAGGAGTTTAAACTTACACGTTTCTGGATCACAATGGGTGTTCTGTTCTCTTTTTTTTTTCAACATCTTTGAAAACGCAATAAACTATGTATAATGCAGTAAGAAAAAACATCGCAGTTTTGTAATTTTTCTGGTTAAGCATACTAAATTGAGTTAGTCGTACAACATTTGCCAAACACCATCTCTTCGTGTAGAAGACATAAGCCATTCTGAATTTCACTACGACGCTGATACTGGCTCACATTCAACAATGCCAGCATTGCCAGACATACTGACCGTCTAACACCGCTCTTGGTACTGCACAGAAGATTCTGCCAGTGTGTAAACTTATGGCATTTATTCAATTTTTTTCCACATACAAAACCTTGAAAATCTTTTACCGTACAAATTTGAGGAAACTTTATACAATTATAATTTGCATAATCGCCAAACCCGGGCAGCAAGAAGGCTGAATGTGGCATACCGCAGAACCAAAATATCGCAGTATAATTATAGCAACATTGGCCATGCGCCAATGGGATATGTTACATGAGCACTAAAGCAATTACCATCCTTACATTTGCTCAAAACTAATTTTAAAAAACACTTTTGGAAGATGTACTGTTAAGTAATTTAACTGTAATTTCCCCATTTGTGTTTATTTTTGCGTGCTACTACATTTTAGATTTATTTTTTTATTTTTGATAGCTTAGTTTTTTTCTGTATACTTATTTTTACCTATACCTGGGATTGATAAGAATGTTTGTCTTTATACTCTAAATAGGTGTTTCTTTTTTTTTGTATGTGCAATAAACACTTTACTTTGCTTTATAAATGAATAATCGGGAGCCACAGGAGTGGTGCATCCAGAAAGTTTGTTTAGGGTAGGGGGGGGGGGGGGGAAGGAGGAACTAAAAAACAAAATAGGGGACCGAAAATTCAACTAAGGGTCTAAGGGGAAGGGGTGCCATAACCTTCCAGAAGTCTTGTAAAACAACCCGTTTTTTCAGCAATTTTATTGTCTTTACTCGCACATTAAGAGACAATTTTTAGAATTTTTTATACTTGACTAACGCATTGTATGTCTACTTCCACCAAATTTTCTCTTCGGCTTACGGATTGATAAGACCAGAGGTATTTAGTCAAGCTTAGATGAATGACATTACCATGACAACAACGCTTTCGCTATCGTTCTGTAGCTCTCCACTTGCTTCTTACTAGCGGGAATTCTTTACAAAAATAACACCATGAAATAAATGCATGAAACTTTGCTCATTTAGCTTATACGTCGTTTTTTCGTCAAGTAGTTTGTAACTTACACAATTCTACACAACTAGAATATAGCCCGCTTTAAAACGTTTCTAATTCTTAAACCTAAAACTGTTGCCCAATTTAACGTCATATTAGTCAGAGAAATGATACTGTAGTGAGAAAATAAATAAAAAAAACTAACGGTGTTTATTTATTTGTTATATCAGTACGTTTTTCGTGTCTGCTTATTCAGTTTCCGGTATGTTGTTGGTATACTGTAATGCTGAAATTGGTAAACCACTACTGCATGAATTAAGCAGGTAGCGTTCCCCATAATGTTACTCGCGTCAATCGCGGCATTTAAGCCGGTATTCTCTTGGTTTGGAGAAAACTATGCTGACTGCTGGACCGAACTTGCACGTTTTGCTCAAGGTCTCCGGGTACACCTTTTACAAAGCTAGCGCTGTGCGTCTTGAAGTCTGTTTTGGACTGTGAAGTGGTCGACGCCGATTGGATGGAGTTTTAAAGGAAGCCTTTCTCTTCCCTAGACCCCAGGGCCGTAGCCAGGAATTTTTCTATACCCCCGCACAGCCGCCCCCCCCCCCCCCCCCAAACAAACAAAAAATTTCCAACAATTACTAAATAACCCTCCCTATAGAAACAATTGCAATTAAAATTACAAGCGCAACTGCAGTAAAGATAAGAAACAAAATTTAAGAAAGTTCCGGTTAAAGACTGAATTATATTTTTTTTTACCGTCAGGCTTAATACCTGTACATCACCACCTCTCTACAACCGCATGACAATACAATACCACAATGACAACACAATTTCCACAATCAAGCTCCAAAAACAACCCAGGAGGAAAACCAAAACTTAAAATTAACATTTAACTTAAAATTTAGTTAAGGCTTTTTTTTTTAATTAACAATCAACACGGTTTATTTTGTTGGTTACCGGCTACGTATTTCAACAATTTAACTCGGCTCCTGAAACAGACATTTTGGAAATAAATGGCTTATTATATTTGTCGAGTTTGAAATTATGTTGCCAGAATTTAAAACATATCATTAACTCATGCCATGCTGTAAGATTTATCAAAAAACAGTGTATTTTCATTTAGATTACCAACGAAGATATTCCCATTCCTCAGTCCTGTAATCATGCTATATTCTGAGTCACTCTCCCCTAAAAATGGCGGCCTCCTTAATTATTCGTTTCTGCGCACCTCGACATAAAAATAAACCCCCGCACGTCGCGGGGGCTGCGGGGCTGCTGGCTACGGCCCTGCCTAGACCCCATAGCTCAATCCTCGAACCATATTTTTAATTACATGTTTTATTTGGCCTTTCCATCCTTATCCCCTAAATAAGCTTCCTTGGTGCACCCACTGGCTGGCCTTCGAACCAGGTCTTGCACAGTCGGAAATTCTCTCTCGAGCACGAGGACCATTACTTCGTGTTAAGATACGTCCAATAGTCGCCCAATCAGGACAGAGTGTCGCAAATAGGTCTGCTGACGGGGAACTGGGTAGCGTTTGGTTAAAGTTGTCGTCTCCACTTGTTGGCTCAGGCCGAAGTTCCTTTCATTTCCTGTCACTTGCAATCGTCCCCCCTCGACTTTCGTAAATGGAGTTGACAATCGGATAGGCGCCAGCGTCTGTCACCCTGTCCGACTAAATGAGGGAACGTCTTCTCGTTAAATTTTTCTTGTTACTTGGTCGACCGCGGGCACGGCTCCTCGTTAACCTCCCATACAACCAAAATTCGCTCGATACAAGGGGGTTAGAGCCAAGCGAAAACATTACTGACAGTGGGGAAAGGAGGGGAGGGGGAAGGGTAGACGGGAAAAAAACTGCAATTTGCAGAAACGGAAAGAAAGTTTTACGGTAGTACAAATAAAGCTTCGGTAAATGACGCTTTCTTCGCACTACCATACAACTTTCTTTTAAAAAAAACGGAAAAAAAAACAAGAAGTAAAACTGACGTTTTAGAAAGGTAGGTCCGAAATTATATTTTATTTTCGCGACAGTGTTTAAAAACAGACATTCACCATACATTTTTGCCTTCTTCGATCCATCCGTCTCATTGCGCCAACTATTGACGGGTTTTGCAGAAACAAACGCCTGGAGTGCCGGTTTCAAAAAGGCATCACAGGATGGCGCCACTGTACGAACGGATCGCCGGAAGCAAAGTTTATCGCGATAGCCTATCTTTAATTTCATACCAAGAACGAAGCAAAAATGTCTTCATCGTTTTAACATCAATGTCGCGATATAACATTACTTGTAAAAACATACACCCCTTCTCGGTGCAGTTTCATTTCTCTTCATAACATTGCGTATTGTGGGTCAAAGTGACCAGCTGGGTTAGCTCGACCAGACGTCGCCGGTTCCAGCTTGACTACACTCATACCTCTGGCATTTTGCGGAAGAGAAGGAACCTGTGATGCTTTGTGTCATTTCTATTGTAGCATTAGAACATTCTAGAAAAATTTTATTGGAATTCCCAAGCAAAACTGTTTCTCTCTGCTTCTGGCTCCCCAGCTTCGGCTGGGAACACATCAAACCTCCAAGTAACCATATTTATTATATGTACTATGTATTATACTTTATTATATGTACTATAGCTGGTGTTGAAAGCACAGTTTGCAACACTGGTTAGGCATGGTAGGTAACCATATCCATGTTTGACCGAATTAAGTTTCTTAAAATTTTTGCACACACTGGTTAATAAACGCTGAATTTCGTTCGCTTCGCTCACTCAATCAGCGCATCTTGTGACTCAAATTATCCACCCCACCGCTAATACTCCTCTGCCCCCTTTCTATGATCACTTCTATATTATATTCTTCTATGTTTATGTTCATGCTGGCGGAAATAAATGAGGCTCAAGGCAGTCTTTAAGACGCATGCTGTCCTGAAACGCTTCCCTCCTGTCAGACGCGCGGTGTTGTTGGTTCTTACTTAACTCTTAAACGTAGTGCTTAAAAGTAATTGTCTTGATTTATACGTCCATATTATGTAGATTACGGAGCATGCTGGATGCCAGGTAGACATCACTCCACCTGCAACACGGAGTCAAACAAATTATTAATTTATTAACGGGACTTGGAAGACTTTGGCAAATGCTGTCAAGAATGTTCCATTGCTATGTATAGGAATAAATTGGAGCTTGTAAAGAATAGATTTATTACCACTGCAAAAACTAAGGTGACACACGAAATAGAGTCGATTTCGACCTCAAATGACTTAAGTCCTAACCAGTAACCAGACAGAAGAAATTTTCATGCGAAGCGACACGTTACTACGTGCCTACAAGGTCAAAATACCTGCAATTATTTGGTTGATGTTGCGTTTATGGACCGATTTTTACGTCTTTTCTTACACCATCCCGCATCGCGAAACAGCTGCGAGCAGCTAGTCTGGTTTGTGCTTTATGTTTCCGTACATGCCTAGCTGTTGGGGTGGGATACCACTCAATGGTCACAATGTTCCATTCACGTGTGACGTAGATTTTTAAATTCTGCTCCGATTTTCACTGTTTTTTTTGCATTGCCAAAAGATATTTATTCCCTAAAAGTGTATAACATGGTATGTGATGCTAAGTTACGAAGTTAATATTCGAATGTATTTTACAAAATTCAGGAAGGTCGTCCGTTTTTTTTTCTCAGTCCATGACCACTGATTGAGCTCAGTTGCGTACAAGGGCGGACCATCGCCTCGGTTCAATTCGGTTTAGTTCGTTTCTTGCTTATATTTCCTTTCCAAAAGCTTAAACCTTTGAAATCACACAGAAAAAATAAACCAAGCTGTGAAAGGTGGCTCGTCTAACAAATAAACTTTCGGTTAGACAGCCAGTGTCATCTTATTGGCTAGAAAGTCAAACTGCGTAAGTCTGCGAATACGTGTTTTAATTGAGCAAATACGTCTACGCAATGGATACTAATCGTTAATCTTTTTGT
>JAHWFP010227914.1:10679-30576 GCA_023313725.1 Lithobius niger
ATGTGTCAGGATATTTTTGTGCCATGATTGTGCATCTCTGACACGAATGAGCGAGCGATCGCTAACTGCTTGTTGATAAGTTTATTGTGCCTTGACTGAAGAAGAGAAGAAACAATTCTGAAACCTACTGAAAAATATAAATGATGATGAGAATCTTTTAATAGCGTATAAAGCTGAGCGTAAACGGTCTGTGACCCAAGTTTTTTATTTTGTTTGCCTTCAGTTCCGTAGAAAGGAAACTTTTTACTCCTTTTTTAGCCGGAGGCTTCCTCAAGTTACCATAAAAAATTGGCTGGGAAACTAAACAATTTAGCTTGGGCTGGGACAATATTAAACATTTTTTTCCCTCTGCCCTTTTGTTCCTTTTCATTTGTTTCCTGCTTGGATGATGGGATCCAGCCCAGACGCAGCCTATTTTCGTGAAAACGATCACTATTATTGTTATTGGTGAAAATAAAATGGAAATGGCGCTGGAGCTCCGGGTCCGACGATTGGTTGAATGGCCTTGCTTGGGCTATCACTCGGAAAGCCGGCGAAGAAGTCGAAAAAAAAAACTGGTTGTCATGCTCCGTGAACAGGGTGCATGCTATCAACACGCTCTGTAGGTATGCAGTGCGTAGTATGTGTCCACAGGGAACAGGTGGGGAGAAAGAAGCCTTACATTTGAGTAGTGAGCTAAGGAATTCGCGTTGGATAATATTCCTCGTAGTCTTTTAGCATTATTACGTGAGTGAGTGCTGAACAGGTTGTGTTTGGAGAAAGTGGTTGATCAAGATTGCCCAGCCCCGTTGGCGATCGTTAGTTACATCATACCACCTGACTCACTGGGAAGTCAATAACAACAGACTAGCTCGTCCGTCGGTCGGAGCTGTTGTGCTGTCAGCGAAAACTCTGCCAGTCGAAGAGGAGAGGATTGCCTTGTGTGATTTCACGTAGACCACCTCCGCGAAGCTGTTGTGGATTTTGATTTTGATTTAGAAATTGTGTTTAAAAAAGAAAAATGCATCAGGCCGTTCACCGATCCCTATCCGTCTATTATGGCTCCAACCAGCATTCACGATTGCAACATCATATGGTAAGAGGATTTTATTTAAATTTCGTTTTGAAGATCTGGCGTGATATGTAGTTATGAGTGTGTGTAAATTTGGACTAAAAATTAAATTAAGTTTGTTTTCATGGTGGAAAACAATAGGCTTGCAAATCTTTACCCCGAGGTCTTTCATTTTTCGGTTGGTGTAAACAATTCGAAGTGTTTATGCATTTAACAAAATAATGAGTTGCTGAAGACAGTAGATAATTGTTACCATGGCACCGCTGATGCTTTGATTGATGCGTTTTTTTTTAATTTGTAGTAGAACAGCATTCTAAAAACTTGTAAACAGGCTGAATCCTATCAATCAGATAATCATTTAATTTAGTTAAATAGAAACGAAGCTGCAGATAAGAAAATTGGATATATCAATTCATAGCTTCCGGGGGATACCAGAGTGCGGCCACAAGACAGGCGATTTTTTTTTTCACTTGTGTGGCCGTACACTGGCTTTCGCTGCATGCCCGAGATGCTACGACGGGAGTATATTTACCTGTAATAATTTAGTTACTTAAAAGGGCACATATTCTCACTAATTTCGAGCATCCTGCACGGAATAGCGTTTGCAACATTAAGGTCAGAGTAGCTTAAATGTGGCAAAACCTTTTCTCACGAAGGGAAAAGTGGGAATGTTTTTTGCAACATTAACACACGTTTGAAATAATGTTGCAAAACTGAGCCATACAGGAAAACCAACCGGGAAGAGTGTACCTTTAAAGGGTCTTACCGTGTACTGATGCTGTTTGTGAGACGGTTTTGTCATTCATTGAAAAGTAGGTTATGTAAAGGTTGCAAATATTTCATTGGAATGTGGTACAGTATACAGTGAGTAATTTTTACCCCCTTCATGCAAGAACACAAATCTCAAAAAGAACATAGGCCCTTCCTTCTCCCTATTTTAGATTATCTCGAGCGTATCCATTTTTTTGCGTATGTTATCAACCACTTTCCGATGATTGAGGTATAATTATGTCGAGGCCTGCTGCTTAAGCACGACAAAGATGTCATTGTTGACAGCATTGTTATTCCTTGTTTGTTGACGAGGTATTTGTTGTTGAGTTTTCGTTGCTTTATCCTAGTTGTCTGAATAGGCTATTCGTTGTTGAGTTGCTTCGGTGTGAAAGATAATAATAGGGCATTTCGGAATCGAGCAGAGATATTGTTGGCGCAGACGTGATAGCCATACGATATCATTCCTCCTTTTGCATATTTTCATCCTAAACCATTGTGGCAATACCGTCGTGTCGGTTGTTAAAGGGAGGATAGATCGTGAAATTGGGTGATAAAACATGAGTATTAGTTATCCCATGTTAAAAGCCTAAGTTTCAATACGTAATTTCTCCTCCATGTTTCATTAGTGCCCACTCGAATTTAGTTAATATGCATTGTTTAACTTGGTTTTCAAGTGTACCCATTTTTGTTAGTTTCCGCTTTATTACATCGGAGATCTGGACTGAGCTAGAATCGTGATTTTCATTTTTGGCTTGGACTTCTTGCTGTTTATACAGTGGTACTCTGGCCAGACTAAACCATTTGCCCGAGAAAGCTGGTGGATCTCTCTTTCATTTGGTCATTTGAAGGAGGCACTTCTGCAGGTGTGTCCGTTATAGAAATAGAAATTCCAAATGGTGAGGCCATTTTGGAGTTAATGGGGCCCTGAACTATCAGTTTTATTGTTTTACATTGTCTTAAACTTTGTGATTAGGCTACAACGCCAATCAGCAAAAGCCTGCCGCGAGGCGTCGACGTACGATTAAGCAAATGTTAACGATGGTGGCGAGCCAACACCCGCACTTTGAGGAAACGTGAAGAGGATGCATCATCCTTTTTACGATTAAGTTTTGACGTTACCCTCAAAGCAAAATATCCAGTTGTCCATTTGGCGTGCTGTCCTGTAATAACACAATAAAGGCCAAAGTCGGTGAAAGAGAGCTGTGGACAAACCAACTTGCAACAGAAAGTCTTGCACTGTGCGTAGCAAGCGAAATTCAAGGCTTTTGTAAGGAGTATTATAGAGGACCAACTTGATACATCAAAGCATCACGAATTAGAAAATAAAAACGAACTCGTTTCAAGTTTAAGGTAATGTGTACAGGGATGTCCACAAAAAAACTGACGACCCAACATTTACTAAGTCCAACTTTTCTAGTTAGCACTCCTCAGAACCAGGAGAGGGCAGAAATCAAAGCTAATGAAACTGGACTGGTTTTTTTTATGGTCAGAGGTACAAATGAGTTTGACTTTTTTAACTGTTGACTTTTTTTTAAAAATGTTATCGGAATCTGTATCGGTCGGAGTGAGGGGAAAATATCGGTATCGGATCGATGGGTATTTTTCTGTATCGGTCGATCCCTAGACCCGACTTCGACCTAGCTGTTAATAGCGCTCTTTTACGGTACTACACACGTAAAAATTAAAACGTTGATCGCTAATGAACGGAATTACGAAAGAAAAATGCTGGGAGTAAAAGAAGTTAAAAGAAAATATGTAGAAAAAAATAAGTCAAGATACTGAAAGGTAAACACCGCAAAACATATGAAGCGCACGCACGAACATTGGCATACTGTTTTTCATTTTGAGATAACTTTTTAAAAATTTGATAAGCTTTTACGTTTGTAAACATTTCAGGTCAGTAACCCATTGCAGTGCAAGCTGCATCGGATCAACATCAATTAAATGCAGAATAGGACATTAAAAAAAATGCATATTTTTAATTAGCCATTAAGTTTCGTTTTCAACTGGCGCACTTAGTCGTTTTGCGACATTTAATTGTTTATGTTCGTCCTCTTTTTCGACTAGGAAGTTATTAAGGCTAAGGCAGGACTGTTTGTTTCGGGAGTTACATTTCCGATTCTAAACAATTAAGAATTTCTTCACAATAGAAAATTGTAGGCAGAAGGAAAAAGTTGGAAGTGATTATTCCATTCGCTTTGTCTCGCTTGTCCGAACTGCTTAGCCAAATTATTTTATCCATACAAGTCATTTGCTAGTAAAAGTGAAGCAGGGTAGTACTGTCGGACGTTTTAGGAATTACTGTTTAACAAGAATAAACACTTAAATGAAACCCGAGAGGGAAATGCGCCAAAATCGTCATGTGCCCGGGCGATGATTGCAGAACGTACGTTTCTCAAAACATTTTATGTAGTTTGAACAAGAATTTGTACATTTTGATAATTTTATTAGACTTTATTCGATTTTGTTAGATTTTTAGTACTTGCGAGGTTTGACGTCCTCCCCGCTGAAACCACAGAACGAGAGAGCGACTTTTGCTGGGTAGATCCAGTCGTAAATTCCTAGGGCGTTTAACATGCCACAATCGACGTGAGTACGAGGTGTCACAGGGCCCTTTCTCTGAAAAACATCTGGGATAGGCTTGAACCTGCATGGGACTACTTGAGGTAGGAGTGCTAACCATCAGGTAGGGATGGCACAATAATCGATAATTCGATAATATCGCGACACAATTATTTTGTCGATTATCGTATCGAATTATCGTGCAACCCCCGATGCTTAAATTGGTATATCTCGGAAACCGTAATAGCTAGAAACAAGCGGTTTGTGGCGTTGTGTGTGGAATTACAAGGGCTCTCCAACCAAGTGTGCAATTCTTTGGCTAGCCACTTTAGATGATTGGAGAGTTAGTTTAATGCAGACAATATTTAAACATTAAGCAGCAGATTGTTTCTGCGTGGTGAGGAAGTAATGACAGTGGCATGTGCATATTCATGTCTACTGGCCAAATGGCGAGTGCCACACAATTCACATTCGTGAAGGTTGCACTGCAGGCTTCAGCCAACGTTTTTTTCCCTTCAAAATTTGTTTTATCGAGATATCGATTATTGCGATAATGAAAAAAAAAATTATTGGGATAAAATCTTTTTGTATCGTGCCATCCCTACCATCAGGCCATTTTCCTTCAAGATTTTGATTACAAAATTGTCACCATTACCAGAGGGAAAAGACAGAAATAATGGATGCAAAGGGGAAAACGCCATATACCCCATATAATTAGGCTACAGTTTCACATTTGGCGACCTATTGTATCAATGATGAGTTTAAAAAATGTGAATTTTCCCGAAATTTGTTTGGACTAATATTTAAAAAAAAATTGTTTTCTACACCTTTATTGCTTGCTGAAGAGTGCAGGCAAAACCAGTCTGTCTCAAAAAATGCACGTAAGCACCCACTGACGTTCATATATAGGACCGTTTTTCAAAGCCTGTATTAGGGATCGGCCGATATGACTTTTTACCGATCCGATACAGATGTCGATACCGATAATAATAACAAATCACGACTAAATGTTTGTATTCGTAGAAAAAATACAACTTCGGTTTCTGGTTCCAACTGTTGACATTACCCAAAAAGTTCTGTGCATCAATAATAGCATTTGTACTCTTATTCTTGCTTATGGCTTCAGTACATTCATTTTCTTAGATTTTAGTTGGTTGTTGTAAAACTTACAGCGGCAGGACCATCCAGTGCTACATTTTCATTCCAAACTGAACAAATGGCTTTGCTTTTCTCACTTGGTTGTTGCTTTTGCTGCGCTTGGTGTCAGTCTTGCAGGGAAGACGGTTGCATTTCTTGGCATAACAAATATCTGTATCGGAAGACTTATAGTGGTCCGATACCGATATGGCAAAAATACCGATAAATACAGATTATACCGATACCGATATCGGACTATCCCTAGCCTGTATATCCATTAATCCACTCCTCTAACCAATAGCTCGGTGGTTAGCAAGTCTGTCTCGTATGTCTGTGTGAAAATTTGCTAATTAAAACAAAAATGTGGTAAACCATGAAAAATACGAGAAGTGGTGGGAATAAATAAAATTAAAAAAAGCAGCATGCTTTATAAACTTAGTAAAAACAAAGTACCATCCTAATTTTAGGCATGGAATTAAACATGATTTACAGAAGACGTAAAAAATGAGGGATTGAAACTACTGCCAGAAGCAGTAAAAAAAAAAACAAGCCTCAACTAAGATAGCAGCAAACGCTATGCAGAATGCTTGTAAAAAAGAAAGCAGTTAAACTTGCGTGATGAATTTGTAAATCTTGACACATATTATGGTTTTTCAAGTTGTGCTTTTAGTTGTTTTCATAAGTATGTTGTTAATAAATGTGCAAGCAGAATAATTATGTGGGTGTAACAGTGTTATAACAATTTGACATTATAGAGAAATTATAAACACGACTACTAAATAATTTTTATTGAATTGTGAAATGTATGTGAAAAAGCAAGAATTAGTGATGCGGAACATTATGGAAAAATGAAAAGTAGGTATGCGAAAAGTGTCAATAAAATGAAAAGTAGTAGGTATGCAAAAAATGTGAAAAAAATAAAAAGTAGGTATGTGAAAAGTGTGAATAAAATGAAAAGTAGGCATACGAAAAATGTGAAAAAAATAAAAAGTAGGTATGTGAAAAATGTAAAAAAAAATACGTAGGTTTGCAAAAAGTGTGAATAAAATGAAAAGTAGGTACGCGAAAAGTGTGAATAAAATGAAAAGTAGGTATGCGAAAAGTGTCAATAAAGTGAAAAGTAGGTATGCAAAAAAAAAGTAAATAAAATGAAAAGTAAGTTTACAAAAATGTGAATAATGAAAAGTAAGTTTGCAAAAAATGTGAATAAAATGAAAAGTAGATATGCGAAAAGTGTGAAGAATGAAAAGTAAGAATGGTGAAAAAATGTGACAAAATCAAGTGGTACCCCCGGTTGCATCCCTGCATATGCTGAATGTCCAGGGTTCAATCCTGGCCATGCCTTGGTAAGAGAAATAATGAAATATTGACATTAATGCGAAAATTTCTTCTTAGCAAGAGAATGGCTCTGGAAATATGCTTGTGCTCATGTCCATTGTGGCATGTAAAAATATTGACAGTAATTCGACTAGGCTATTTCTTTTTTCCCTTCGGTTTTCCAGGGAATTCCTGCACAAGGCCAAACAATTCAATTCACGCAATGCAATAAAAAATCTTAATAACTTAATGTAAAAAAAAAATCGCTCGAAATCTAATTTTAAAAACTCCTTCCTTTGCCATCTCCGTCGCTTGTTTTGACTCGTATAGGGACAGATTTCCAAATTCCCGAGGTCATCTGTGCTATTCGATCTTGCATCCTCTGAGCTGGAAGGCGCATACCCTTAACCGCTCAGCTGTGTTTTGCTCGCGCTGCTCGGGTTGCAATGAAACTCGTAAAGCTTTCTTTTTTGTTAACCAGAAAATCAAACTCTGGTTTGCAGTATAGTAAATAAAAATTTTTGGTAAATAAAATTGTCGAAATCTAATTAAAATAAAACTTTTGATTTTACTATCCCTTATTTAACGTTGCGTGTTTAGTGGATCGTAGAGAAAGTGTGTTTCAGAAATGGTTGCCAGGTTTAATCTCTTGTCCTCTCGTCTGGAAGAATCAAGCTCGTAAAAGATTTCCCACTTTTCTAAACCAAAATAATTAGACGTGATATGTAAAGCACACAAAAAAAAAACGTAATAAATCGAAATCACAAATTTTGTACAAAAAAAATCTCGAAATATAGTAGGGATGTGCCGATGTAGCTTTTTTGCCGATGTACTGATACCGATTACTGTCAAAACGGAATGCCGATAACTGCCGATCTAACACTAAATAACGATACAGTGTGATACAGTTTATGCTGCCGATGTACTCCAAGAAAAAAACCTTGCATTTAACATAGCTTCATAAAAATAGTAAAGAAATTTTAAAAAAATTGTAATACAAAGCTCTTTTTCGCTGCAGCCATTTTCCCCAGACTTTACCTCACAAAAAAGTGCATGCAACCAAACATTTTCTACACAATTGTAAAGATTTAAAAATCTAATGTATGAAAATGTTGATATTAATTAATGAAGAGACGAGCACTTTATGATATATTAGTCCTAAAATAAAGCAGTAGTTTTTCTTATCTATTTGCAGGCATCGTTTGTTTAAAACTGTAAGTTAAATGGTTTTTAATACATAACTTCAGAACGGGTGGAGCTAGTGACTTGGGGCTTGCACCATTGGAAAGCTGGCGTAAAAAGGGTTAAAATGGTGTATTTGAACGTCAAAATCGGTAAATATTTAGCGAAGTTATGGCCGTTTCCGTATACAGCAAATAAAGTGTGGCGTAATATTTGATCCAATACGGTGCATCGGCACATCGGAAGTGGACATCGGCGGTACCGATATATCGGAATTGTTTCCGATAACTGGCAATACCGGTATGAATCCGATAATCGGCACATCCCTAAAATATAGTGGCTACAAACGTAGCTATTACTATCGCTTATTTGCACGTTGCTTGTACAGACTGACCACCTCTCGCAAAGTCTGGTTGCCCACGTGCGTGCAACTTGTTTTCGTGAATAGCTTTCTTTGCAGAACCTGTGAGAAGAAAGGTAGAACTATTGACAGACAGTACTGCAAGGTCACGAAAGCGTATAATTTATAAACAATGGATCAGAGTTGTGTTTTTTAATTGCAATAGCTCGTATTCACATGTCTTGTTTACATTGGTTGGTAGTGACCCTATGAGAACTTGTCAGTTTGATGTGGTTGTCTTGCCTTGCCACCACGATAAGGAAGTTGGTACAGTGAACGTGATTTTGAAAACAAAAATTGTTTAAAACATTTATATTCGGTTGAACTGCTACTAAACATAAATGGAATAAATTTAAACTTTGTTATTAATTTTTTTTTGTAAAGTTTGGGATGTACGTCCTTGCATCAGCTTCTTTATGAAATGTTTCGAAAGACGTGCATGATTGTGTGCGTTAGCGTCAGTTTAGGGACCTGTCAGCCATTTACTTTCTTCGGCCCCCAAAAGCAGAACTTTCGGCATGTCTGCGACACCAATTGTCGGGGAAAAGATGATCTGCAGTGAATCTGTTTTTATATGATTACCCACATGTTTATTAGTTTTTATTAAATAACTCTTCAGTGCTTTATCCTATTGAACTGTCTATTCCACCAATGGAAAGGTCTCTTCGAGACGATTAAAATGATGTATTGGAATGTCAAAATCGGTCAAAAATTGACGAAACGGCAGAAATTTGGCCTAAATTTGTCCACGGCGATATTCAATGTCCGCGACGCGCAGATTCTGTACGGGGGCTTCGGCCAATAGCACAATTCTAGAATAAGCTTTGATTTGACATGTCCTCTTATTTCTGTGTATTATACTAAATAAATAGAGATGCAAGCCTATTTCCGTTTTCTTTTGGACTTAATGCCAAACTGCTTGAACCCTCGACCTTAGAGCCAATGGCTGAACCAAGCTCTGAGCCACACTGATAGGCCGTGTTAGCATGGCTTAGTAGTAGGGCCCTGGCCTTTGGTCCCTAAGGTCGTGGTATCAATTGCCGCTCAGGCCGTCTTACATTTAAGTAAGTCCAAAAGGAAACGCAAATCGGTTTGCATCTCTCTTTATTTACCACTAATCGAATCTATTTGGCTTTCTGTCCTGCTCAGTGACGGTGCTTGGGGGGGGGCCCCCCCCCCCCCCCCCCCCAAACCCCAACGCTTCGGTCACCAACAGAAAATAAAACAATTAAAAAAACTTGCAGGCTAAACTTAAAATCAAGTTAATAAAATGAGCTTTTATTTTTTATTTTATTTATTTAGGCTATTTATTTTTGTAGCAGATTCACAACATAAGTTATGCGTAACCTAATTTAAGTGTTTATGGGGCACATTTTACAAAAATATTGCACTGCATTGAAGTTTACGTTAAGCTCCGTTTGAATTAAACGGAATAAAAGTGCCTAATATGGCTGCCTTGATAAAAAAAAAAAAAAGTCCTTGGCCCACTCTTTTTCCAGATGTGCTCTCTGTCGGCCCCCCCAAATAATTCAGTCCTGACGCCATCACTGGTCCTGGTTATTTTACTAACTCATTCTTGTTAATTTGTTTGTTTGCTTCTGCCACATCTTGGAATTCTGACTTTAAATTTTTCTCTCGTCGTGTTACCTTTAAAATCGTTAATAAAAAACACACTTTTCTTCGCGTGTAAAAGTTTTTTTTTTTTTTTTAAATGATCTCTCAATCTCATTCTAAACGTAACAAACAATAATAAATCATCCTTTAAACTAACATTTTCCTGACCATGCCTACATACGTGGATGGCTATTAAACGGGAAAAAGCCCCAAGGTGCAGTGCGAGATTTGTGAGGGACCCCAAGGAAGACAAGCAAGCACAGTCCAATGGTCAACATCCTTGACTAGAAACCAAGTGAACACCGGTTGGGATCCCGTGACCGACCTTATGACTAAATTAAAAAAAAAAAAGGGGAACCAGTTTAGCATGGGTAGCGAAGGGGCAATATTGCAGCTTGCATGCCTGAAAAAGCCTCGGAAAAAGCTAATTAATAATAATAATAATAATAATAATAATAATAATAATTTATTCAGCATTTTTGTACAAAAATCGAGGCACGAAGCGTAATGCTTGTGAGTGCACTGAATGTGTGACAAGTCTAAGTTTAATACATGATTTCATTAGCAAAACATTAAAAATATTGACAAGAAATATACAATTTTTTTAAATTAGTTATCTAACAGCCAATTCTTAACCAGTTTTTTTTAATGTTATTCAGACTCAGATTTGTTCTAAGATCTCTCGGTAAATCATTCAAGGTTTGTGGGATAACAAATTTGTTATGTCTTTTTCCGTAAGAGTTTATCCACGATGGCGTTTTAAACCAAGCCTTATTATTTCGGATTGGGCGCTCAATTTTAGTTTGGAAGGTGTTATCAAAGAAATATTTTACAATAATAGTATGCTTAAACAGTTGTAGAAAGGTTAAGATTTTGTGTTCAGTCATCAATTCTTAATAATAATAATAATACTAAGTTTGTTGCAAACGCAACTGGAATGGCAAGGACGTGGTGGTCACTAACTGCCATCCGATGTTAAAACAAAAAAAATAAATTTTTCAAATTTAAGAGTTTGAAAGTTTAAAACGAAGACGATTTCCCGGCTGTAAAGGAAGGGTTGATGGTATAGGGTTTGGGGGTCACGAATGCCTTACCATCAAGGTTAGACCTACCAGGGACACAGTGGTCCCCGATGGCATCGCCAAATGTGAGAGACGAGTGAGGGGAAAAGCCGTACCATTGTCAATATTAAAAAAAAAAAAAAATTAAAAAATAAATACATCATAGTTTGAAAATGAATGTCATCGGTAAGTGAATGGGTACCCGGCTAAAGTCCCGGTTAGAACTTCCACTGGGAGAGACTTCAAGCAATTTGGAATCTATTCTGATCCCCCTCCCCCGCCCTCTTCCACCCATTGCTATCGTTGTTACGTAATGGTTACGTGAAGGAAATAACTCAAAAGATGTTTGGTTCATGTCTCAAGACGTTTATCACTCCATTTACTTCCTATAACGGAGGAAAGCATCCCTGACTATGAAGAAACGATTGTCATCTCCAGGGCTACTGACGTCGAAAATTTGCGACGATGTGAAGTGATATCTTGACTATATGAAAATAAGCGTGTTTACAGTGATTTCTTCAACGTAAGATGAATTTTCATAATAAGCGGTGTGACGTTTCAAAGAAAGAGAAGGGGTGTAAATTCTTCCCCCCCCCCCCCCCCAAAAAAAAAATTTTTTTTTTGGCGCAGCTCTGCTTTGAACCTTGGCATGGAGTGTTCCATACCCCTGTTGAAAATTAACATGTTTAGCCAGGTGATGGATTATTGCAATTTTTGGAGGACAATGTATGGCTCGTCTCCAAAAAACTCAAGGTCTGTTTTATTTTTTAACCTGTTAGATATCCCACTTGCACAACAGCAACAGCAACAGCAGCAATAAAAAAACAACAGGATGCAACTTCCTCTTCCACTCTGGTGATTTGCTGCACTCATTGTTCAGGTCTACCAAGCATGAATAATAGTCAGCAGCCATGTTTTGGAAGGATGCTGCTGCGTACTTGTCTTCTAGCGAGCGAGTGCTAAAAACCAATATGGTTCGGTCGGGTTATTTCGCTTTTCTTGTCTTTTTTTTATGATGTTGTGGTGTAGGTGCAGAGTTCAATGTAGTTCAGTGGGAGGTGTGATGAAGCAATGGAACTAGTCAGACGTGGTGGGAATGTGGAAGTGAAGTACGCCAGGGAACTTTGCACCCAATTTTTCAATCACTGAAAGTTCAAGAACGATGTGGGGAAAAAAAGTAATAACCAGACGGGGTGGTGTGGATTCTAACATTATGAAACTGAATAAAGTCTTTTCTGAACTATAGTGTCCGCGACCTATCTTGAGTTCTCCGCAGAACGAACGCAGATAATCGATTGTACGGTTTTAGTAGCAGAGTGCCTTGTTGATATCCAAGATGGTTACAAAAACAATGGCGGACGTCGATTAAAGCCGGCCCCAGGAAGACGTAGCCGATCATAAAATACCCATAGGTCTCAAGATGCGCCGCGCACACAATAAGTCTTTTCTAATAGTGCTGGTACAGTATGGGGTAAAGCCCTGACCAGACTGGCTACATAGCGACACGGGATGGTGTACCAAAGACGTCAAAGTTGCTCAATAAACGCCACGCACACTATTTGAGTGGAGCAATTTTGACCTTGTAGGCACGTAGTAGCGCGTCGCTTTGCACGAAATTCTCTTCTGTCTGGTGGTTAAGCCGTAAGAGTAATGACGTGTCAATGATCGAAACTTAACCACTCTTTCCGATTTTGCGCCAGTGTGTGCGCCAACTAGATGAAAAACGGTTTTGTCATGTGACTGGGAATCGAAACCTGATCTTCCGATTACGAATCTTAGCAGTGAAAAGTTAGACCAATTTCAAGATTTCTCCTACCTAGGAGGTAAAAAAGTTGGGGTCGGAAGTTGGGGGGGGGGGGGGGTTGTCGCAAAAGGTCAGCTCTTCACAGTACTCTTACTAGTCACAATACTTAGCGTAGTCGTGTTGCATTGTCCTCCTGCTAGCTATGTTGAGCAGGGAATATGGAATAGTCTTATAAAACAACTCCAATCCGATTGTGAAAACGTGACACACGCCAGCACAATAGGACGCCATGTTGTGAAATTGTCCCGTTTGTTTCTGTCGGGGCCAAAGGTTTTCTGTCACAACACGTGTAATATTTCGTTTGGAACTGATTGTTACTATTAATCGACATTACCCTTCACATTGATGACCGCTCGCCCTTTTTCATTGCAACCGTGCAAAGAATAAACACGCTCGCCTTTTATCATTGCTACAGTGCCAAGAATGAACATTCTTCCCCTTTCATTGCTACCGTACAAATAATAAACACTCTTCGCCTCTTTTCATTGATACGGTGCCAAGAATGAACATGTTCCCATTTTTCATTGTTACCGTACAAAGAATAA
This sequence comes from Lithobius niger, assembly GCA_023313725.1. NCBI lineage: Eukaryota > Metazoa > Arthropoda > Chilopoda > Lithobiomorpha > Lithobiidae > Lithobius > Lithobius niger. Next base: position 24,124 of record JAHWFP010227914.1, read on the forward strand.
ACACGTTCGCCTTTTTTCATTGACATCGAGCCAAGAATGAACATGCTCGCCCTTTTTCAATGATGCCGTGAAAAGAATGAACATACGCGCCCTATCGCATTAATATGCTGTGTCTGCTTATCCACACCTATGGTTCGGTCTGCTAACACCCACGCTTATGATTCGTGTATGCGAAATACACATATACATACATAGATTCATGTTGAATCCGATAGATTCGTGATTCCAAGCGTGTGTGTACAATTGGGGTGAAGTCACCTGGCACGCGTATATGTATACTTGGGTCTACCAAAAAAACTTCCAACCTGAATACTTTTAAGACCAAATAAAAAAAATTGAAATAAAATACTCTTTTCTGGAATCCAAAATCCAATTCTGAAAAAGTGGGTCCCGTTTTTCGTAATTTTTGAAAAAGAATTTTCTTCTTGAAAACTCTAATAACACTTCGTCACCTGTACGAGAAATCAGTAGCCCACTAAACCATCGAAAGTTCACATAAATTTTCGGCGAATTTAAGTGAAATTTCGATGTTTTAGGGGGCTACCATCGAATTTGTCGTGCTGGTGGTGAAGTGTTGTTTTCAAGGGTGTCGGTTTATCGCCACTGTTATCGCCGGTTACCGGTTTTGCAGAAGAACTTTCTTAAATAGGACTCGCTTGTTTGTAGGTTGAATTGAATTTTGGATCTAAAAAAAAGTGGTGTTTGTACTATTTTTTTCAAAAATCTAAAACTTAAAAAAAAAATCAGCTTGTGCATTTATTTGTGAACCATTTTCACACCCCTATCAACGTTTGTTTATTCGTCTCCGTAATTGCATAAGGATGCTATTGTGAACGAATTGTTTAAGGCTGTCTGATCAGCCGTTTCCGTGTATTGAATTGGAAACCACTTGAACTTTCACTTGGAATTTTTTTTTTTTTAACCTCCGTCCACTTAAAATAATGATGATTTATTAGCCTTTGTTAGGAAATAAAATGGTGGCTCACTTCAGTAGCAGCTTTAGGAAGCAAGATGTTTATGTCATGCGTGCCTCACATCTTCTTTTGACCTTTCAATCCGTGTATGAATTTACGAATTGCGTGTTTAGACATGGTATTGTCGGGTAAATTATAACTTGATTTAAATTAAAATGTAAAAAATATATATATATCAGTAGAGAAAGAACTATCTTTATTATAATATCGGAGACCGGCTAAAAGGAAAAGGAAAGCCTAAAGGAAAACCACTTCTCCCCTCCTCGCGCCCGGATTGAAAATGCCCTCTCCTACTCTACCTGCAGCCAAAAAGGAGCCAGGCATGAGTGGTCGATCAATCTGACAAGTCGTCGGGAAGAGTCCCGGGAAATGTGACCGGCCCCGTGCATAGCACAGGCTTCCTCTAGTCGTAGATAATTAGAAAGTTAACTAGATATATGGCATCGTACCTCTTTCAAGCCTACGTGGGGTCTTGGCGGTTGTTGTGGGTACTAATATCTCGTATAGGCCTCAAGTTAACTTTTTAATCAATGGAGCTATATTCAAGACTTTATAGGGTTGGGGAAGAGAATTTGTGACCGAGACCCCCTACTGAAACGTCTTGGATTCATCCCTATTAGTTCCGTCGAAGTTTATAGAGGGCGCCACGGGTTTTATGAGGGAATTTCCACCCAGCTTTCGACGTGAAATTCTGAAACGACACTAGCTTGTATTTAATTATTATTTAGTTTAGCTTAGTTGTAATTTAGTTTACTTTAGATTTGGGCTGAAAAATAAGCAACAATTACCAGATGGAACGCGTGGCGCCCTCTGAAAACTCGGACGGAACTAATAGGAATGAATGTAACACGTTTCAATATGGACTTTTTAGAGTTACAAATTCTTCTCTCCAACGCTATAAATTCTGGCTAATACTAATAGACCTGGCACGTAAGTGTATTGTCAAAATCAGAATGGAAATTCGTTATGTGTGAAAAAAAAAAGAGCACGACTCATTTACTGGTTACAGACTGGTAGGTGGCTCTGCAGAGGATTTGAAGTTCACCATTGGAAAGCTGGCGAAAAAAGGGTTAAAATGGTGTATTTGAACGTCAAAATCGGTCAATATTTAGCGAAGTTATGGCCGTTTCCGTATCCATCGAAAAAAAGTGCGGCGTATATTTGATCCAATACGATGTATCGGCACATCGGAGGTGGACATCGGCGGTACCGATATATTGGAATTGTCTCCGATAACTGCCAATACCGACATGAAGCCGATAATCGGCACATCCCTAGTTTGAATACTTGTCTGAGGCTTGTTAAACGATTTTTTCTTTAGTTTTTTTTTAAAGTTATAAATACACTTATTTACTTACCCTAAATTCACAAAGGAATTTGTTTGAGGCCACATCTAGAATTTAAAAAAAAAAAAAAGTAAAAGAATGTAGCCTACAAGTTCCATAAATAAATCCCAAAGTGAAAGATCTAAATCGTCATTCAGTTACGTAGACTTTTTTTTTAAAGTGAAATTGAAAAAAAAATTAAATTGAATACGACTTAACCAACAAGCTGCCTTTTTTTGCTGAAAATTCGTAGTTAAAATCACACGGAAAATATACTGGAAAGTATTGATCTGTATTTACATAGCTGCAAAGAAGCAGCAGAAAAATTTGGGATGTACTAGCTGCAACACGTGTGTTATCCACCTCTTTGAGTCCTTGTGTTTCTTTTTTTTTCTTTTTCTTTTTTGGTGGTTCTTTAGACATCTCTTAGCGGTTCATTTTGTTTTTTGTTGTTTTCCTCATTTGAGAGTCTTTCTTAGGCTTTTGTTTTTTTCTTTAGTAAAAGACTGGAATCCTTTTTTCTTGGTTCGTACACAGCATTGATTTCCTTGAATAGCCTTAATTTTGAAATACCAAAATTCAAGGCTTGAAAATTGCCTTTAAAATTCGAAATTATTGTTGTTGTAGCCTTAAAAAGGCCTTGAGTTTTGATAATATTGCCATGCTGGGAATTGGTACCAAATAATGATAATTCTATAGCAAAATAATTACATAAAAAATGTTTACTGCTATGTTGGCTTTCCTGCATGACTCACTTTAATGTCGTTACACTTAACGATAGCAAGTCACTTGATTTGAAAACTTTTTCGATATCGAGAGTTGAATTTTCGGTATCGATAATTAATTATCGATATCGAAAAGTCAATCATCTGTTAAATCAATTTCCGATATCGAAGAATGAATTTCCAATATCGGTAAATAGTAATGATTTTTCCGTATTCGGAAATTGATTTTACGGTATCGAAAATTTATTTCTCGCTATCAAAAATGTATTTCTCGATATATCGAAAATTCATTTAATGGCATCGGAAATTTAATATATTTTGATTATTTTCCGATATCATGAATGGAATTTTCGATATCCGAAAGTGAATATCCGATATATCGAAAATGTATTGTCCGATAACGAAAAATTATCAAGCAGGGCCACAATCAAATAGCTTGTCGTACCTAACGCACGATTCGTATATTTTTTTCCATTTTACTACATTCAGTCAAAACTATCGTAAATGTTTCAAAAGCTATTTATGCGTGGGATACCCGAAAACAGTGAGGGGCTATTTCCTTTGAAATGCATAAAAGTAGTTAATCGGCGAAATTTTAGGTAATTTTCAACTTTGCGCACAAAGGTTTTGAAATTGGCTGCAAGTTGGCATTGGAAAGCTTTGAAAAAGTCTTAAAATGGTTTCGTTTGGCTGGCACCAACCCTATTTTTTAGTCATCGGACTCCAGGTGGCAGTCGGTCTCCACACAAAACGAAAGTAATGGGACTAGGTTATTGGTCGAAATAAGCGAGTTGGCTGACTCGTTCTGCACAACCAGTTTTGTAACGTAGTGCAAAAAGATCTGTCAGGTTGCCAGCTAGGTTATTGGGCCTTGGCTCGCTACTCCTTCTCCGTACCAATTTTGCAGCTGGTGCATAATTACGCAACTAATCAGTCACACTTGGAAGGAAGGCTTTGCGTCTTTCCAGCTGAACAAGTCACTGCCATGTGCGATCTAGCTGGATTCCAAAAAGTCATGAAAGGGTTGAGATGATGAGTAAGAGGTTTGAAATGAGGAGTCATTCCTGTGAGTCAGCGGAAAAATTATGCGCCAATGTTGTGTACATGCGTATTGATTAAAAATATCGAACAAATTATAAAGCACTTTTGGATTACTCAATAATACAACTCCCACCAGTTGAGGGTAGAAGTCTCCTTGCGTGAAATTGGGGTAAATTTTCTTTGGCTTAATTTTTTAAGAGCGGGGTGTGGCGAAGATCGACGGGATAAATTTGTTGAAGTTGGCGGAAAAAAAGCTTTTCACGGCTTTGAGAGAACTTTTAAGTTACTCGTTACAGGGATAACTTGCTTTTCATGATTGCCTGTAGTCTATTGTTGCTATTTAAAACTATGGGGCTAGTGACCTATCTAAAGGTCTGAGCTCTGAAATTAACTGAACTGAATTTAAGAGCTTTTGTTTGAAAAAAAATAGGCTGATCAATAAAATATTTAAGCTGACCTGTGGTTGAATTTTTGTATAAGCTACAGGCTGCTATAAAAGTCAGCTGAATATGCTTCAGATAGAATAGGGCAGTGACACGACGTAGTATTATTGTATATAACTCTATGCTGGAGCCTTAATGGGTTAGCTGCAAGGGGCACTTCATAGAGAAACAGAAGGGCGTCATACTGAAGCCGATGCTGTGAAGAGTGTTTTTTTTAGACCTAAAACCGTAACGGGCAATTTTTGTTGTTGGAGAAAACAACGTTATTTTAAGCCTAAGAAATCCACTCTTCCGTTGTTTTTCCCTCCATTTTTATGTAGTGCACCTTGTAGTTATGCCCTCCAAAACCCATACTGGTGCCAATATGGCGGCAAATGTCACTGCTCTGTAGAAGGCGTTGGCCAGTAAGCTTAGAGCTTTTTGTAGGCCTGAGCGGCAGACTTTAAGTTGAAGTATCATCAGGACAGTTGTTTTTTTTCCGCATCAGGGAGGAAACCGGAGGAAACCCTCGTGCAACGAGTGGGAAACAACGGGAGAAAACCCGTACATATACACTCACCTTCACCAGGTTCGAACCCTGGTCTGTTAGAAGTCAGAGATGTACAGCTGGGACCAAGACGCCTATCGAATCAAGCAAACAGCGCACCAAGTCAATTCCTTTTCTACCAAAATTCCATTGAGAAACAATTCCATTTCAGATGAATTCAAATTCAATTCCAACCAAGTCATTACCATATTTCAAATCAATTATAACCAATTACTTTTCGTTTCCCATTGACAGATCGGCTCCAATTCATTGACTTCCTGTTGATGTAATTTTAGTTCCAGTCAGTATCCGGCTGAATCTGGAACAACCCTCTCCAATGTCGGTCGCCACTCGCCATTTGGCGAATGGAAATCAATACAACTGATGGCGACTTGGAATTTAGCCTTACTCCCCAAAATGGCGACTAGCAATAGAGAATGGCATCAAAGAGGGATATCTCGAAAACCGTATATGTTGGAGATGAACTGTTTGCAGCATTATGCCTAGATTTAAAAGTGCTATATGACAGCTTTTTCTGCATTACTATACTGGGGTTGAAGACAATTGGACAATTTCATAAATGCTTAAATTAGAGAAACCATGCATCATGCAATGATGTATTTGGTATGTAGCGAATGGAAATTGTTAAATGGAGAGTACTTTCTAAGATCTACTTGCCAAGTGGCGAGTGAATTGACATTCAAGAGGGTTGATCTGGAAATATTTTGGCCAAGTCCATTCAAATCCACCTAATTCAACCAGCACACATATGAATACAGCTTCGGGTTGAAATTGGGTCTAATTGATGTGGAATTTAGTGGAATTGTCTGAATTGGGTGTAATTATTGTACCTCCAATTCGGACTGCATCGAGTCGAGAATTCAGTCCGCATTAAACTCCCCCTGTGGCAGAATCAAAGCAACGGGCGACGCTACGTCGCAGTACGGCTGGCTATGTTGCAGGACGACTTATCCTGCCCTTTTTTTCGTGATGTTCTTTTTGCGATAATTTCGCCAAAAATTGACCGATTTTGACGTTCAAATACACCATTTGAACCGTTTTTTCGAGAGCTTTTGAATGGTGCTATTCTCAGGACAATAGGCTGGATCGTTTTCAAGTTGTGTAGTAAAAAACAACTGACAAAGGGTCTTGAAAAAACGTTCTTACAAGAAACTTGCTCGTGAACCTAGGCTTAACTGAAAATGTTGTACGATGCAAAATTCCACCTTCATCCCCCCCCCGGCAGAACGTTTTTTGTTTGTAAAAAGCTTGTCGCAGACCGGCAGAAAATATTCTGCTTCTGGGATTACACCGTATATAGAGAGGTAAATAAGGCATTCTGAATACTTCATCAGAGTATTGTGAAGTATTGATGTGCACTTCTTTTTTTTTTGGGGGGGGGGGTGGTGCACTTATTTT
>JAHWFP010227914.1:30676-41133 GCA_023313725.1 Lithobius niger
TTTTTTTTGGGGGGGGGGTGTACTTTCAAGTGAAAGTAGTCACTGTTAACTGCTGTCAGACTGGTTCTGTCACAATGGGAAAAGATCAACTATGCTGAACGCAGTAACGTTAGTCCGACCATGTTTGCGGTCTCTTCCTTTCCTTATATGGCAAATTCTAGTGCGCCGAGCCGAGGCATTCTTCAGTAAAAACAATCGGAGATTTGTGTGTCAGGACATCCCTTACTTTCTCATTAGTGCTCCATCGTTGCGATAGAACTGCTACTGTTCAACATTGTACCCCTAATGAGTTAAGGCTTTAACGCAATAGTGCTCACTAAGGGAAAAAAAAGTTATACTAAGAGAGTCATTGACATTCCGTTTCTTTTCGATTTCCTTGCAGTCATGTTTTTTTTTTAAGTTTCGTAGTCGTTAGTGGGCTGTTAATGATGGTATGGTGTGCAAAAAACTAATTTCGAAATCACGAAAGTGTGGATTATAAATGCGGCTGGGGTTTATTGTGGAGGAAGCGTCACGTTTGCGGTGCATTCGACTTAAAAGGTATGATGGATATTTTTGCTGAATAGCCAAACGCTGGGTGGTTTGCGACTTGGCGTTGAAACTGTCTCTCTGCGATTTCTTTCGAACCGATTATCAATGTCATAGAATATAATTCCATGATAAAACTTTATTTTCACTTACGGGTGGTTACATGGTTTTACTTCGGGTTTTACTTCGTGTTTTTTTTTGTGTGAATTCGGGCGCATGAATTATACTGCTGTGCTAATTCGTAACCAGCGTGGGGCGTCGAACGGACGTCTAACTGGAAAATTGTCTAATGGGATAATTGTCTAATATCTGCATAAATAAAAAATCTTGAAAATCGTTTAAACGGAATATCGCCTAATGGAAAATCATCAGAGCGGAATATCGTATAATGGATAAACGTCTAACTGCGGTTTCTGATGTTATATGTATAGCCGCAGCGAGTGAGGCAGGGACGTAGACGATTTTCCATTATACGAATTTCCTGTTAGACGATTTTCCATTATACGAAAATCCAGTTGGACGATTTTCCATTATACGAATTTTCTGTTAGACGACTTTCCATTATACTGTTTTACGGTATATGTTCTTCCAATTATGCGATTTTCTAGTTAGACGATTATCCCTCGTCCCACCAGCGTCACTAGCCAGGCTTTGCCCGAAAAAAAACCGACGGTTTTTTTGGGCCCAACCCACCTGAAAAAAAAACCAAAAAAAAACCAAGTCATTTTGGATTTTCAGGGGGGGATGGCCCAAAAAAAACCGCCGGGCTTTTTCGGGCAAAGCCTGGCTAGTGACGCTGGTAACAAATGAGCACGGCAGTATAATTCCATGCATTTGAGTTCACACAAAAAAACCGAAGTAAGGGCGCGTTTATGCAACAACTCGCCTTTGCATTCGAGCAGCTAGAAGCTAGAAATCACCTGAAATTCCAACATGGCGGCGGTTTTATGTCTGCCGCCTCGCAACGAAAACAGCAAATAATGTGAGTTTAGAAGCGTTGGGGAAAATTGTTTCGTAATGAGGAATTCTTTATATTATTGGCACGGATTATAAGACTTCAAGTATTTACTCAAAAGATGCCATATTTAGATATCCAGGTAGCGTTGTTACCATGGCAATGGCACCTTTGCCATCGCGATTGAAATCTAGCTGCGAGAATGCAAAGGTGAGTCGCTGCATAAATGTGCCCTAACACCCAGAACCATGTAGGCAGCCAGAAGTGAAATTCAAGTTTTATCAAGGAATTATATTCTATAACACTGATAATCGATCGAAAGAAATAACCCAGGTATACAGAGAGACAGTTTCAAAGTTCAAGTCACTGGGTTTTTTTTTTCACCAAGCCTAACGACCACTAGTACTTAACCTGTAAAACATTCAGATGCAAACCTATTTACGTTGCCTCTTGGACTTAAATGTCGAGGTCCTTCCACTGAGCCATACTGACACGGCCAAAAGGAAACGTCCATAGGCAGCATTTAACACTCGCCACGGGCCTTTGGTTTCAAAGGTCGTGGGTTCGATTTCCTGCTCAGACAGGCTGACTTTTAAGTCCAAAAGCAACATAAATAGGTTTGCATCTGCATTTATTTTTAATCTTGTTGTTTAGGCTTTCTGTCCTGTGTAAAACATTCATGAACTGCAAAAAGAAGCCTAAGTTTGTTCGATAAGACTCAATAAAAGCCCGATAGAACTCAATAAAACCCGACAAAACCCAGTAAAATCCGAAAAAAAACCCACGTCGGTTGGTTTTTTTCAGAAGAAACCGGGTTTTTTCAAACCCTGTCACTAGTGGTGCTGGCAAAAGCAGCGGAGTTTGTTCATGGCTAGTAAACAACCAGGCTCAATCTAAAATGATTTTGTGGGGGTAGATAATATGGTCACCATGAAGCGACGTTGCCAAGGGCGTTGTTAAGCGATACAACACATTCTGATGGTTAGGATGACCGTCTCATGTGCCAGAGGTCCCAGGTTCACTTCCGTCCTCAGCCACCCCTGGCATTTTCGGGAAGAGAATGGTCCTGTGATGTGTCATGCTCATGTCGATTGTGGCATGTAAAAGAACCTAGGAATTGCCGATGGGATTTACCTAGCAAAATTGCCCCTTTCTCCTTCTGGCGCTATGGCTAACGTTGGTGCATGTGAAACACTAAGCTAAACACTCAACACTGTTCCTGTTACCTTTCAGGAACAGTTCGCCATTTCCCTGAACTTTGATAAAGTAGCGACTCGTTCGTGTATCCAGAGTGTTTCGATGGAAGGAACGTCTGCATTCTTTTGACTGCAACTGGCAGAAAGTGTCAGTAGGACTAATCAATCATATCAGTGGTGTTTTCGGCGGCCATAGTCTAAGCTATTCGCGTATGCGGTTTTTCAACCAAGATCCGGCCGGTATACTGTTGTAGAGCACTAGGGGTTCGGTTTCGATTACAAGGTAGTCGAACCTTGCGGGAAAAAAACCTCCTCTAAACGTACATACAAGTGGTTAGTACAGCGCATCAAGGCTTGTACGTCCGCATCATTTTTATTTGTCCAACCATCCCCCAATGCGCCAAGTTACCAAGCGTGTTAAAAACGAAAAAGTTGGTTAAAATGAAAACAAGCTGTCGATTTATGGTTAAACTGTCATCAAATTTTAGATCCGTTTTGTCATAAAATGAAAAAAAAACAATTGCGATTTAAGCTTGGGAGCTCTGAACCCCTTAAAAGACTTTCTGAATTTCAATTGCAGTAAATGCCTTACAATTATTTACTTTTACCACTCTCATAATGCAAATAAAAGATTTCTCATGGAAAATCTTCCGTAACCTCGTAACGTGGTTACCGGGACGGTTGAGGGACCAGAGGGACGGTCAAGGGAGAAAATTAGACATTAAAATGGTAACTACAGTATGAAGCTGGGCCGCTTTGGGCAGGTTACCAGGACGCTTCAAGTTGGTTACCGGGACGCCATGGAACATTTTCCACACAGTCATCCTCCCACTTACAACGCTAAAAGAAAAAACACACATAAACTCGCAGTGCTATTTTCGTCTAATTGTTGTTCTCACTTCTAATAAAATAACTTCCTAACTGAACAAACAATCTGGCCAAGTGTCTGGATGCACTAGTCAGTATGAAATGGCTAGACTACCGTGGAAAACAGTTCGTAGTTGTATTTCTCAATTACAGGATTAAGAACAAGACTGTTTCTACATTGTGATGAGACCTTGATATCAAGTGTATGATGCCAATCACTATTCCGCTTGGCTGCGACTGTCCTTTTCTGAAGATGTCAAGCAAAACAAGAACTCATGAATAAAGCGTGACGAACACACTGTAAATTTTGAAAACGTTGGCTATTGGTCAAACCTCAAGGTTTTATGGTTTTGAGTACATGTGGGTGCTACCCACGCTGCTACCTTGAACGGGTATTAATTATATAGTTTTTCATATTAAAAAAGGTATCCACATTGGTCTTGGGAAGGAATTTATAGATGCAAAGTAATGAGTTTCATATGGCTGCCACCCAACAAGCGAGATAGCTGCCTTCCGGATTTCTGGTATGCGTACATTGCACGCCGAATCTGATTGTGATTCCGACTTTCGGTATGCACATAGTGCACGCTGGATGCACATAATAGTGTAGTCCGATCAGAGCTTTGTTGCTGAAAAATTAAAACATGAGAGACGCGGCATAAATAAGTTACGTAGCACATAAGGTGAATACCATTACCTATTCCCATAAGCACATATTATTTTTATTTCTGATACTTTCATATGGAAGTTGGAACTTTCTATTACATTTTACATAAATAATTGCTACGAACGCTCTGTTGGAATATAGCTTTGATGTGATCGTTTGTTGTCCGATTTTTCACTATTCTGGTGCATTTTAGCAATGAGTGTGTCGACATCTATTTTCTAGCCCACAGAATCATTAAGATTTTATGAGGAACTACGCTATATTGTAACACATATTTTTGCTAAGTAATAACAACGCGAAGAATATAACTGACAAAGACACAAGATGTTGGCTAATGTCTAAGACGTTTATCCATCCACTCGCTTCCTCTAGCAGCTGAAAGTGTGCCAGACTCGATTAACAACTCTGTTTGCCGTTAAAGGTCCCTCAACCACGGCATCTGAAGACTGAGCCGTCTATATTTACATTCTTTATTCATGTAAACCCCCGTAATCACACTGAGAAGTTGGAGAAAATGTGTGCTCGTTCCACTCGAATTTAGGTAAATAAACCGAAAATAAACTTACATGACTGTACCACGCGCCATGGCTGTTTGCCGTGACGCACATATCACGGGACTGGGATAGTCCAAATCAGACGGCCAAAGATCCGCTCTTCTCGTTCGTCAGTGGCTAACTCATGATGACGTCACGGTAAACAGCCGTGGGTCGTGGTATAGAAAGGCCACTAAGACTTAAATACGTTTGGTTATTTGAGTTTAAGCTGATCTAGTTTACTACATGCAAGGGTTAAAGCAGCGTGGGACTTTCTAACTATTCGCCAAAGGGGGGGGGGGCAGGAAGGAAGGGTTTTCGGTATACTAGCATGAAGCACCTTCCTTCCTAATCGCGGTCTTTCATCTTGTACCGTTTTTTGAGCTTATCGTTGCTTGTGACCATGTAAATGTAGTGAATATACGTCCTGGGCTTAAAAATGTGCGCCAACTTGAATGGAGAATTCATTCTAGTCAACAGTCAGGAGTCCCAAAGGCAATGTAAATATGTTTACATCCGTATTTATTTGACACTTCTCTGGGCCCATTTGGCTTTTCGTCATGGTTTCGGTACTTAGTAACATCGTTCAAGTCCTGCACTACAATAAACTGTGCTTGTACTTTTGTTAAATAATAAATTAAGGAGTAGTAATCATGTGGACAATTACGCCATCTTGTGGATGAAATGCATGAGACTTAAATCTTACCATAACTTTTAAAACAGCAAAACGTTTTGTAGGGCTCAGGAAAGATTGTTTTTTCGCTTCAATACTGTTATGATTAAAAATAACGGCAAATATCTGCCGATCCCAGCCTGATCTTCTTAGATTATCAAGACAAGGAGAAAGGACAAGTACCGCAACAAGTAAACACTAAAAACGAGGGAGCGTGTAAAATTCTTTTGCTAGCTAAAATAATAGGCGTATTGTTCCATCGAAAAGCTGAAATTAGCACATTGTTGCCTCGATGCGCACGGTCATCTCAGGGGCAAGTCTTAAATAACGGTATGCTGCATGAAGGCCAATATTTTTTTCATACCGGTACGGATCGTTCAAGCCTTAGCGACTAGGATAGACGAGTGGCGAGGAGCGGTGGGGGCCAGTGGACGGAGAATAGTGTGTGTTGGGTAGTGCGTCTGTTAGCCCTGCTCTTGGCACTCTAGTGATAATAACGAAAGAGATTGGGAGGGGGATGCCAGTGCGTCTCATACCATTAGGCATATATTACGCATTAACTGTACCTAAAAGGGCATTTTTTTTGTTTAGGATGTAACCGCATAAATTTTGCCAAATGTTGCAAAAAAATGGCAGGGGGAGGTGAAGGGGCAGTATTTAATTAAATACACATCCGAATTTACTTATATCAAAGGGGGAGGAAGGGAAGGAGCGGGGTGGAGACAGGAAGGGAAGGGAGAGGATGGGAGAAGGGGAAGGATAGGTTTGGGGGAAAGAATTGTCTATTAACAATGAATAGGTAAAATTAACCTTCAAACCAAACACTGGCTGAACACCACGAAACAAAACTCGATGTGGAATACCCCCGGGCAAAACTGGCTATGGCACAGGGTGGCGTTGTACCTGGAAAACCGGGAAAATTCAGGGAATTTGAACAGTTTCCCAAAAGTCTTTTTCATCTATAAAGAATGGCTAATTCGGATTTAATTTTTCACTTCTAAAACCTTCACTTTATTCCAATTCAAACTTCGTGTCCGTTTAATTTAATTTCTGATAAAGTGAAAACTCCTTAGGCCTAATGTTGGGCCTAAGTGCGTTTCTAGTTTTATTCAGATTGTGGCCTTTTCCTACGCTTTACCAATACCATTTAGGGCAGTGCAATTTTTGATTTAGCAAAGCAATACGATATAGTGAAATGTGAAAAACATTTTCATAGTTCTGTAATGCACCTTCCTTCGATCAAAAAAAAATCGGGGAAAAGTGTCAATATTGGTCTGGAAAACCTGGAAAAACCTGGAATTTCATCAAGATCATTTGAACCGCCACCCTGTGGCAGCTAATTACTGATAAAGCTGTGATCGACTTATCTCAATCTGGGCTGCGCTCATTCTTTCATTCAACCACCTTGATCACTAATTGTGCGCAATTAATAATCATTCCAACAATTGTAGGTTTAACCTTTTCATTCCCACGGTAACAGTACGGCACCTCCCGAAATGGTGGAAATATCGAATTTTTTGCAAAAATAGGTCATAATGCTCACTGTGGTCAGTATTCCCGTCCCCATACCAAGGAAATGCTGGTTCGAATTCCAGCAGCGACGAAGGTAAGTGTATATGGGATTTACTTAATCCTATCACGAAAGGGTTAAAGAAACGAAATTGTAGGGATCGGCCGATATGACTTTTTACCGATACGATACGATACCGATGAAAGGTAAACCAATCCGATACGATGCCGATGTCGATACCAATAATAATAATACAAAATCGCGACTAAATGTTTAAATTACATACAAAAAATGCAACTTCGGTTTCTGGTTTTGCGTGGGTTTCAACTGTTGAGATTATCCAAAAAGTTCTGTGCAGCAATAACAGCATTTTTACTCGTATTCCTACATATGGCTTCAGTATATTCATCTTCTCAGATTTCAGTTGGTTGTTGTAAAACTTAGATCATGGAACTGTCACGTGCTACATTTTCATTACAAACTAAGGAAATGGCTTTGCTTTTCTCACTTGGTTATTGCTTTTGCCGCGCTTGGTGTCAGTTTTGCAGGGAAGTCAGTTGTGTTTCTTGGCATAACAAATATCTGTATCGGAAGCCTTCTATTGGTCCGATACCGATATGGCAAAAATACCGATAAATACAGATTATACCGATATCAATATCGGACTATCCCTGCGAAATTGACTGTAAATATCAGTAGGAATCTTACAAATGCGTGCGTACACTTCCATAGGATGTGGAAGTATCCAAGTTGTAACTCCACTTTGTATTCCATCGTTTGTCACAAGGTCGTTTGGGAAAGAAGCTGCAGGTTTCCCTTTTTGGCTTTTGGACTTAATATCTCCAAAATCGTATTTACCACAGCGAATGCTAACGGGCATTAATTTCCTGGCACGTGCGAGAACAGGCGTGGAGCTGTGAAGCAAAATGTGCAATTTGTAACTGTAATTATTGACATTGAATTTTGAACACTTCAAATGTCGTACTGAATTCTGCATACGGATTTTGCAGATTAATCGTTCCTGGTAGATGCCAATGATTGTGCAAACATCTTTCCATTGTTGAAATAGAACAAGATTGCATTGTTCGACCATGTTTCTAAGCTACATAGTTCGAATAAGGCAAAAAAAGGGTTAAAGGGTTTAACGAGCGTTAACCACTCCTGGTCATCTGCCCGAAGCCCTAAGGCCCAATGTCTGCAACAGCCAGATTCCCAGGCGGTCACCCACCCAGGTATCAATCCAGCCCAATGCTGCTTAACTTCGAATAAGGCAAGTTTCTCACGAAACAATGCTAATTCGTAACAATGGAGTTTTTGTCTGTGCACTTCTTTGCCACACAAGCATTGATGTAGCGCGTTTTCCTAGACGAAAACTCCATTGTATGTTATGATTTACCATTGTTGCGCGAGAACCTCGCCTCATTCGAACTAACTATAGCTTATAAAAATGTTCCAACAATGCAGTGTTGTTCTGTTTCAACAATGCAAATATGTTTGCACAATCATAGGCATCTACCAGGAACGATTAATCCGTATGCAGAATTCAGTACAACATTTGAAGTGTTCAAAATTCAATATCCAGTACTGCACCTCAGTCTGCCTTGACTATAATAAACAGAACGCGTCCCTTCTTCAAGGCAATATTTAAACGCTACTGCTTGTAAATTGATGCGTGCTTGGACAATTCGCTGCACAATTTCTCACATATTTATTAGCTAAAAACGTACGTGGTGCTTTTTAACGTCCGCTTTCCACAAAATCAAAAACGGTCACTAGTTCGAAAAGCGGCCACATGGGGTCAGGACTCTGTATGTGGCACAAAGGATAGAATCTTGTTGGAGTCTCCTACTTTGCACCACTCTTGGTTTAGTAATAAACTGCGAGATATAAATAAAGTAAATGATTAAAAAAACAAAATAGTTTAGATGTTTATTACGCCACCTAAACGGCAATCTAATGCAATGCAATCTAATCTGATATTATAAAGCAAAGTTTCACAACAGGACAAGGACGAGGACAACAACCTCAACAAGTAAACAATATGGTACAAATCGGTGAAGCTAAAACGACAGACTGGGCGGCGTAGACGGGGAATGTCCTTGTATTGGGCAGTGCGTCTGGTAGCCCTGCTCTTGGCATTGTAATGCTACAATAACTAAAGCGATTTGGCGGGAGAGGGCAGTATGTAATTGCACTACCCATCCAAGTACAACTATATGTAGCAAAGGGGGGTAAAAGGGAGGGGAATGGCAACAAAGGGAGAAAGGAGGGGCGGAAGGCGTACACAGCGGGTAGGTAGGAGGAGAGGTAAAGAGGGGAAAGGGGTTGTCTAGGAGGATGGGAGGAAAAGGGGGGTATTAGACGAAGAAAAATTACCCACCGCAGTAAACGTTCAGGCAACATTGAGCAAAACTGGGAAACAACCATAGGCGAAACAAACCCACGGGCGAAACCGAGTACTACTGCTAGTTATTAAAGTAAAGAGTGAACAACACAGGATAGTGAGCAGGAAAAATGACACAAGATGTACGTGTCATCGTGAGTCCGGAGGTTAAAAAGCGATCTTAATAGTGTCGAGTTGGTACGGTGGTTTAGTGCATTGGAGGCCCAATCCGAAGACCGAGGTTCGGTTTCCAGTTGCGTGATGACTTGGGAACTTTTTTGTCTTTATTGCTACTCACGTGTCATCCTTTGCTGACACAATGTTCGGCAAAACTCAAGGAATTTAAGCGAAGTTTGAAACTCTAGAAATTCTCTGATTTTTCACTGAAAACCAGGGAGGGTGGGGGGGTGCAGTAAAAAGATGGCATGCTAATGCGGCGTGGGAGGAAAGTTGAGAACGGCTCAAGCCCGACAACTTGCCCACGCCATACACTTTATTCCAACCTATATCAGAGCAAGTAAAACACAAAATGCAATGAAAAACCACGAAAAATAACAAGTAAAAACAAAATACATATGGCTACCTTACCTGCCTGAGTTTCTCAAGTGACTCAGTTTCTAGCTGAGTTTCTCTGCACGTCAAGACACACTGGACGTATTTTGGCCGAAGTAGTTAGTTGTCATGGGTAAGTTTTTATACAATATTGCTTTTAACTTTGGGTAACAGTTTGCCTCTGATTTGGGCAAGAGTTTGTACGGTTTATAATTGTTGATTTGTTATGTGCTATAAGATTGAATTGAAATTTTTTTCTTTATTAGTATTGTTTCCTCTGGACCACTATTACCATGGTTACGCTTATTTTTTGTATTGATACCGAAACGTTCGTAAAATCTGGCTACCATTTTGCATTGCATTTACTCTCTAAACAAGTAAAACTACTGAACTTGTGTGGAAAAAAAAATTCCTTTCCCTAAAATTATGGTAAAGCACCTGAAAATTGATGTCAAAACTCTGGGTTTATTTCAGTGTTTTGGTGGGAACCCTAATATTTGCGTTTTTGTGGAAACTAGATTTTCGTTTATGCGGAAACTCCGGGAAATTAATTTTAGTATTGTGGTGTGGGGACCCTGATATTTGCTCCATTG
>JAHWFP010227915.1:0-37680 GCA_023313725.1 Lithobius niger
TTCTTTTACACGTATTAGTGCGACGCTGATGGCTTACATGTCTTTTTCTAATATCTGTTCCTTTAGGGCTTTAAGTTTTTTAAGGCTTACATCCGTATTTTATACACTTAAGCGTTTTTTTAATACTAATCCTAACTATATTTTGTGAAGCAGGTTCCTGCATGTTCATCAAGGGAGTAAGGGAGTGTCAAAAAAGTTGAATTGCTATATACTGAAGCGCAGAAGTGTGCTCCCCTCCTGGAGTTCGAAATCAGTAGGATTTATGCTTTGGTCCAGTTAAGTTAGTGCTTGGTTTTGAAGTGATGTAGAGCAAACCCCATTTTTCCTGTCTCTTTTGGCTAGGGTCTTTGGTGTTCCTGTAGGCATGTGCAAACTTGTTACATCGGCGAAAACAAAAATGATAGTTTGCGCAGACCTCTAAGAACACCAACAGGCCCTAGTGAAACGGGACAGAAGAAACGGGGTTGCTCAACATCACTTCAAAACCAAACACTTAATTAATTGGACCAAAACATGAATCCTGTTAAAATCGAACTCCAGGAGGGGAGACACCTCTGTGCTCTAGAGAGCATGGCATTCAATTTTTTGACACTCCCACGTTCCCTTGATGAACATGCAGAAATCAACTACATAAGATATAATTAGGTTATTCTTGTCAAACAGCCGAACTCTCATTGGAAAGCGTTGGCTAAGCCACCACCAATCCAGCAAACAGATGGCAACACCATCACCGATGACGTTATTCATGAGGTTTAAAAAACTGTTGTACATACATAAATAACCAATTCAACTGATCAGTCTTCTTAGAAAGAAAAATGAGTATCGCTGTGCACAAGCGGTTTACCCTCCCATGAAATTTCCGGGTTCAGCGCGCATAAGGTTAAGGAGCTTTGTTAGTCACTCCTACTTTTTATCTGCTCCAAAGTTGTAATATAATTAGTAAACAAGGAGCAAATAAATTAATGGGCTCTTCTGAAGTTCTCCAAGTGTACTGCTATTACTGACTACTGTAACATAACACACTGACGTCATTTTGTGATTAGGCTTTAAAAGTTTTTTCGAAACCTTTCAAAATGGTGCGATCTCAGGTCATCAGATCGAATTGTTAACTTATCTAAAATCAAGCTCAACTAAAGGTGGCTTTATTTGTCAAATCTTGTTGAGTAACTCCTCCTCGGTGTGCTAAATGAAGTGCTACCCGGGTGTCAATGGTTACTTACTGACTTGTTTTCTGCAAAGCAAGTTGGCAAGCCTTCGGCCATATTCAAGGGCTCGGTTTTTCTACTGCTTAAACGTCGTTCGTTTGAAGCACGAGACTAACTTAGCATTTCAGCCGCTGTTCATACACTCCAAGCCCAAGACACAAAGGCATGTTTCTCAAGCCTTGCTATATGAGCATGTTCTTTACTTACTGACCGCTTATTAGACACTTTGCAATTGCATGTAGCACTTCTGTTTTAACCACAAGTATTGGCTGTACGACTAATTTGTGCATTGAATTCCCCCCCCCCCCCCTCCCTTTTTTTGTTTTTAGGAACCTAGAGGACAAATAAAGTGTATAACTTGCCCTCTCCACGGGTGATTTTTGTAAAGAATAGGGCCCCAGAAACCACTTTTGGATGCAGTTGTAGTGTTGCTGGGGGAAAAAAGATGATGTAGAAGTTGCTGTGACAAACTATGTTTACTGTTCTTAAACGTGCAAACAATCATATTTTACAATTTTAATGTTCTTGTGTCTAGGGATGCATTGAAAGGTATCCATGCGTAACATCTTTGTTTCCAAAGAAGAATGAAGACGAGCAACCTTGTTGTGAGGTAAGTGTTAGCAAGTTGATAGTACCAACTCGAAATATGAGCTTTGAATTACTTGAACTGTGATTAGTACATGTGTCCCTACACTTGGTTTAGGTTTGCTGTACGTTAGTTGGTACCAAATCAGTGCAGTTTAAAGGTCAGCGTTACGATTACACAACTCTCATGTATGCGTCGGACGATGGAAACGAAGATAAGGATCAAGAGGAGGAAATGTCCCGGAGGGTAAGGGATGATTGATTTCCTTTGTTTCTCTCCCTGAATACCTACCCTATTAAATTTTTGCATTTTGTCTAATTTATTAGACGATTTTCCCAGATAAATAAAAATGATATGGTGTTACCCACCACTTAAAAGCCTTAGACCTGCTTATACCGCGACAGACTAGAAGCTTGCGCATGCGTGAGCGTTACTCAATTCCCTTGTTTGGGACATGACTAAGGACATGTAATTTCTGCGATTTCGTGAAATCGCAAATTTCGCAACATTTTCTCTAAATGAGCTATGAAAATTATTCTTTATGTGGTAGGTAAACAATCAGTAACTGAAGCAAAAACACCAAATTGATTGTCGCAAAATTCAGTAAATGTCACAAAATGCCACAAATTTCCAAAAATAGCGCAAAATTTACCGCAAAAATGACTTCATTTTTCATGAAATAAATTTAATGAAAAACAGCCAATGTAATTGAATACTAGTTACTGGAACAAAATTATGGAGCAGTTCTCACCGAAGCAATACTCAGGTGAATCTGCACCAAATAATGCTGTTGGAACTAGGTAGCCGTAAGTGAACAGTCGATCATCATCAGCCATGTACGTGGTGCGTATAATGTTACAAAGTTGGGCTGCAATTGTGCGCCCATATTTGCGTTCGCCGTTGTAATTTTTGTTGTAAATTTCATCAATATACGAGTCAAGGGGATGTCGTTAACGAATTCAGCCGCCATATCCATCACCGCAATGTTGCACCTTCATCGCAACAAAACTCGCCGCAAAATTGTGCCTAGTAGTATCTTAGACATGACCTCCTGGTTGTGCTTTCGTCGTGCTCCCGTGTTTTTGTTCGGTTTTCCCATGTGTTTTACGTTATTTTTGGGTGTTGTATTCAATTTGTGTGTTTTTCATGACGTCGGTGAAAGACTGTTACGTTTCGTCGATTACGTCACCTTTCAAATGCACCCATTTCAAGAACTGTTCTCTGGATGTGCAACTGACATGTTGGTCCTGCCGAACTTGTTCGTCTAACTCTCGTCCGTGTTCGGATATTTGTGCTAAGATACCGGAACCTTTGGAAGATTATTTTGGCCCGCTGGAAAAGATCCAGGACTATTACACGACAATATAAAGCTAAGTTGGTCCATGATGGAGAATCCAAGGCTGCCTTACTGAGTGCATCCTCTGCTGCTTCGAAACAGAAGCGCAAGTCGGCTGCTTCCACTGTGGCAACAAAAAAACTTAAAGTCAAGAGTGTTTAAAAGAGTGTTTTGGGGTCACTGCCAGCCCACTCCACTCGCTTGAATGATTCTGTTAACCCTTTTGAGCCTAAGCGACGATATATTGTCTAAGAATGCCAAACCAAATGGCCTAACGAACAATATATCGTTCGCTCAGTTGTAAGCCCTGTTAAAAAAAAAACTTAATTGCCTACAGCGGAGGTGCAATTCCGATTGAGTTAGGTATTTTGGAACGTATAATTTTGATTAATTTCTGTTAAATTCATCCTTTTATTACCTTAACCCTTTTGAGCCTAAGCTATCGTCGTTCCAATTCCCTGCAAAAAAGCCCAAACGACGATACAGTAGAACCTCATTATCCGAACACTTATTCTTACAAAATATTCAGAAATTCGCTGTTTTTTAGAGAAGGAATAAGCATTGACTTTGCTTTATTTATGTTCTTGGAGTCATTTCATGCAATTTTCTTTTCAGTAGTCTTAAACAATCAAGCATAGTTGACAAACACTAAAACTGAGAAAAAAAATACTTTTCGTTTTATTTTCCATGTAAATTGGATTATCCGAACACCCATTGTTCCCAGTTAGTTCGGATAATTGAGGTTTTACTGTATATCGTATCATTCGCTCATTTCTACACACTGTTAAAAAAATCCACGATTATATCTCCAGAAAAACACAACGTGCAGCCGCAATCTTGGTCACTTTCGAGAGAGGGAAATCTCATTTTTCTTGCTCGCGAAAATGTCGTCATCAACTCCTACATCACTGCCTGCATTCCTCGAATGAATGGCCCTCGAGGAAAGCCGAAAGCAAACCCTTAAGGTTTCCTCCAGTGCCACAGTTGCTTGGCCATCAGAATGAGTTTTCTATGAATAACAGACTCAAAAGCCTTTTTAAAGTCAAAGTAAATAACATCCAAGGGGACCCCGATATCCAGTGCACTTGTCCACCGGTCCAGTACTGCCAGCAACTGGTGAATAGCCAATTTGTGGGAGTGAAAAGAAACTGATCAGATCCAATAATCAAATGGTCATTTAAAAATGTAAGGATCATATCCCGGATAATAGATTCCATGACCTTAGACAGGGGAGGGGGATTTATCCTCGCTTTCGTCCCGTCAATCTGATCAACGTATTACCAGGTGCGAAGTACACTGCCTCATCGGGCGTGCTCGGCACAACTTTGGTTTTCGCCAATCAGTGCCCGTAACTAAATCAACGAAAGCTGCTGATATGGATGAATGGGTCGACGCGACATCTAGTGACAATAATCGCAAACGTTCCGCATCATCTTCCCACCACGGAGCAAAAAGACACCGCCATTCGCCGGACGTGACGAACGACAATGCCCGTTGTCCGCCTAAAGCTCCATAGAGCTTTCATCTCATTCTCGCGTTCCACATGATGACAAAGCAAGTTGGACTCTGCCTCCGTTTTACACCGACAAATACACGGTTAAGCCGCTTTGTCCCACCTCCATCCACAGCGGCCTCGAAGCAAACGGATCGACACATTCATTTTCCCGATGATCCGTCAATCCCACTTGCTGACCTCAATATGGTCGAGGACACCATCCCAGATTGTTTCTTTTCAAGCCATTCCTTTCGTCCGATGGTCCAGCAGTCAATCGTGGTCTAATGACAGGCTTCGGTTTTGGCCTCCGGGATCACAATGCCAAGCCCCGTGCTCTACTCGGTCAATCGACTACGCTGTTGACTTGCCATCTCCGCAACGGTGGTGCCACCCTGGGATGAGGAGAGCCACTAGAACTCGACAAGGATCCGCCCCCTCCTAAACCCGGTCGGGAGTCGTGCTTCTTCAAGGCCTTTGTTTGATAAGTTTTATTCGATAACAACAGATGCCTCCGTCACGGCTTGCGCGCCGCCTCACAAACCGATGTTCTAAACACGTCCTTAAACACTTTGTGTGAGAAGCTTTCGTCCAGCCTGACGCCCGAGTTAAAAGCACAACTCTGCAAGTTTCTGCAACGTCCACTACACCCTTATATGCTGCGCTGTGTGCACACCATGCACGGTATGCAGGGCGCACACGCGGCAGATTTGTTATGAAAATGGTGACTATCCAGCAAAATGCTGTTTGCGTTTTCTGGCTAGCAGAGCTAAAATCCATCGTCGCAGTTCAAAGACTGTGTCGTAGAGAATATCCTGAATCTAAGACACCTACAGACAACGTGATTACTAAGTTGATGCAGCAGTTCAAGGAAACTGGCAGTGTGGAAACGTACAAATGTTAATGTTCAAAACTAAGTGGCAGAAAATAAAATATCGTTTTAGATACCATATGTGCAACACAGGGTGCTCACATGGAGACTATTATTAAATTTGGTGAATTGTGCTTTCAGTTAAAAAAAAAAAAAATTCTTGATGTGTGGTTCCTGCTTTATTAATTAATGAAATGCCTGAGTACATTCTTGGACACCCTGTACGATAATTATGCAGTTGAAAAAATCCCACAGAGACCAAGTATCGTGTGCAGGATTAAGATTTGGCCGCAACAGAAACCTATCTACTTCTTGTTCATTCATGCTAGTATGTTAAGTCGAAATAAGGCTGCTGAATTAGTTTATATGAACTGATAATTAATAAATCAAGAATTATTTCTAGTTGCCTTGAAAAAATCCATTACCTATTTTTTAGCATTCTCCTTCTCTAATGCTGTTTCAACTAGAGATTAAACAAAGTTCTTCCGGTTCGCTTCCGGTTCTACTGCGCAGCCTCCGTCATATATATATAGTCGAAGCGGAGCGACAGAGCTCACCTTTTCTTCTCTAGCTGCCACGTTGTTCACTTGCTTGGATGGCTGTGCTTACCTCCGCTTCCAGCACTAGCCTCCGCCTCGATGCCGCGAGCAAAGGGGACCCTTTCTGCCTCCCCAGTTCATCCGTCTCTCGAGAACGTGGAGGTTCTCGGACTTAACTCCGAACAGGACTTACTGGAGCCTCCGCCTCCGAACCCACTGCTGTCGGGATCTTTCCCTCCGCAGTGCAATACCGCCGCCACTTCCCCGGTTCCATGTAGTCAGCCACCTCCACCGACAGATCTCCGGTATCTCTTTAGAACTTGCCCGTACCAAAAAACGGTATGCGCGGGTCAAACTACTGCTTAAAGCGCGGAGGATTATGGCTATTTTAGCCTCCCCCGCTTGCCACGCACCTCGCCCTCCGCTCACTGCCATCCCTCGGGAAGGCCGTCTCTCTCGACCCTTACCTACGGCAGTTCACGTCTTCATAGCGTCTGGGTGACGGGCGGATCAGTTCGGATTACCGACATGCCTCGCCTTCGATCCCCCTCCCCACTGCGCACTGCCTCTGCACAAGCCCTCTTGGGGTGGACCCTTTCACTACCTGCGATCGGCTTTCAAATTTCCTCCCTCCAGCATTGACTGCTGCTGTTTTCTTTGAAAGGAGTATGGTATCCCTCCGCGACATCTCCATCTGCGCATTCTATTGCGCAGCCCTTCTTTCAACTTGTGCTAGCTCCAGCGCTGCGTCCTTTCGGGATCGTTTTCTCCTAGGGTAGTCACCACATGTACTCGTCCCTCCGCTCCTCTTCTTTTCAGGTTATCCTACCTTCCGTTGTTTTTTACAGCGGTTTTCTGGATATAGCTTCCAGCTCATGAACCTCTGTTCCTCGAACGACCGTTCCGCCTCCTGCATCGACCTTCTCCCATGGTGATGCTCTAATCTCTCTGCACCTCCGCCCAGCGAAAGAACGCCTCCCTCCGCTCCTCTACAGGATGGTTGCTTTGGCCCCTCCGTTATTCTCCAACAATTTTACGGCTGCATTGACTGCTCCTTCAGTTGGGGATTAACCTCCTTCGCCCTCACAAGGTTTACCACCGTCATCCGTCCTTCCTCCGGAAGGTTTTTCCGTCTGCCGTTCCTCCGGCACCACAACTACGCGTCGTTCCATCGCATCTTGCCACCGCCTTCTGCATCGTCCTTCCCCTCAATCTCCTGCTCAGGACGACGGGGAGGGGGGGCTTGATCCCTCTGGACCTGCGGGCGGTACCACGTTCCTTGACATATTAGTATTCCTACGTCTTCTTCCTTCCCTGCCGTTCGGCTGGCGAAACATCAGAAATAACCATTCATCCCAACAAGCTGTCCTACGCTCCTACCTTTTTTACAAAGACTTCACCTCCTCCGCCTAGGTTTGAGTACCACCTCCCAGGCGAACGTCCGCATTGCAACCAACCACCGCCACGACCTACACGAAGACCTCTGCACGAAGACTTCTGCATAGTCACTGACAGTACTACTAGCTGCTCATCTTCCTTGCTTCCCGGCCGTTCCTCTACCTACCGTCGACCTCCGCCTCCCTCCGCTTCCGGTGGTTGGTCGGCATCCTCCGTTTTAACATTTGCTGCCTCCTGCCTTCCTCCTCCGCTTCCTTACCTCCTTGTTTCAGGAGGGATTGAAAGGATCTACCATCTTGGTTTATTAGTCAGCCTCAACACCGTCTTCAAAGCAGCCGGAACCGACCTCCTCACGGATTATAAGATCTCATATTTGATTCACTCGTTCCAACTTGATCGTCCTCGTGTCCCCAAGAAGTTCCCCCTATTGGGACCTTTCCATTGTAACAACGGCTTTAATGGCCGCACCCTATGAGCCTTTAGCTTCCGCGCGTCTGAGCCATCTCACCAGGAAGACTGTGTTTCTCGTAGCCCTTGCCGCATGCCTCCGCTGTAGCAAACTACAAGCCCTTTCCGCCAGGAAACGGTACTGCTTTTTCCTACCGGACTTCAAGGGCATTACCCTTACACCCTTACGCCTCGCTCCTCCTTTCGAGCAAACACCCAAAAGCCCACTGATTGACCGCATCCCTTCGTCATCCCGTCTCTTTCCAGCATCTTGGGTGATGATCAAGAGAGAACTCTCTATCCTGAACGAGCCGTTCGCTTCTACTTAAAAGCATCCCATCCTATACGGAGGGACCGTACTCAACTTTCCTTCCGTTCAGCAGCAAGACTAGGGAAACCTCCGCTCGCATGATTGCCTCCTGCATCAAAACCGTGATCCTCCAAGCCTACGGCGCTATTGATGTCAACTGTGTCACGGAGGGTATTGAAGTCATGGCACATAAACTTCGTGCTATTTCTACCTCCCTCCTGGGCTCACTTCAGCAATATCTCCATCACGGACATCATGGAGTCTGCCTCCTGGTGCCATCCTACCGTTTTCACATCCCATTACGTCCGTGACAAGTCTCACTATGCCGACGGCTTGTACCGTGTTGGGCCTTTCATAGCAGCCCACCGTGTACTTTGACCCTGTGCACGCTGGAATTCACTTTGTGTTCCAGGGGCCGGTCGCTACCTGAGGGGACTCCGATCAAATGGCACCCTCTGCCTTGACGAAGTCAATGGGAATGCTAAAAAATAGGTAATGGATTTTTTCAAGGCAACTAGAAACGTCAAAATACCAGTGTTACCTGGTTAACTTTGGTTTCTATTGCCTATTGAAAAAATACATTACCTGGCTCCCGCCGTCCTCCCGTCTCATTGCCATTTGGGCAGGGTAGAGGTGTCGAAAAGGTAAGCTCTGTCGCTCCGCTTCGACTATATGTGCGCAGTAGGTAGCAAACCGGAAGAACTTTGTTTAATCTCTAGTTGAAACAGCATTAGAGAAGGTTAGAGAATACTAAAAAATATGTAATGTATTTTTTCAATAGGCAATAGAAACCAAAATTAACCAGGTCATACTGGTATTTTGACGTTTATGTTCTTATTAGGGTTTCTTGAATTTTTTTGTACGGTAATGTTCATTTATTTGAAGCGAAAGTGTAATCTTTCCCACTTCTTTTTTTTCAGTTCTTGATGTGTAACAAGTGTTACGAATTGACTTCCCTTTACAGTCGAATTAATCACCAGAAATTTAATTTCTACGTCCATTGTGACTCCAAAGTAAGTTGTGTCAAATCTGTAAGTGATTCCCCGTCTATGTTAAAAAAAAAAAGTACTGGCTGAAATATTGGATGGCAATTTTTCACGTTTTTTTTTTAACAGTTGTGTTGTCTTGTATCCGAGTCCATAACTTGACCAATTTGTGATAGATTTCGCTGTTTATACTCTTTGATTAATTATTTCTTACTATCATCTGAATACCTATTTCAGTAATATGACGTGCTAAAATCTCGTTTTATAGCCGACGAAAATATAAATTACCTATTTTTATAGCGATTCCATCCTTTTGAGCTATTATTTCCTTAGAAGTTTCAAAGTTGGCTTCCCAGCCGGGCTTGTACTACTGCGCATGCGCAAGGATGGGCTGGCTATATAAACTCGGCACAGCCATCCGATGGCATCATTTCCCCTAGTGCGCTCACATCAACGTGATCGCCTTGAGCTTCTCCTTCCTCTTCTCAACTGCTGGTCCTCCGGCCCAGCCATCCTCATCCTTCCTCGATACGCCTCATTCGCAGAATATCTTCCAAGATTTTACCGGTTGAAGTTCCGCTCCCGGCCATCTCTTCTGCAGTCCTTGGATCCGCAAAGCAGAGGGCTACTCCGTCTTTCCTAGGCTTAGGGTACTTCCACCTCCTAAGGGACACATCGTCGGTTCGAACGTGTTCCTACTCAACGATCCTCAGCTGTTCGACAGCCACTCAATCCGCCATTCGCTTCTTTTACCGGTCGTTCATCCTCTTCACCTGCTGGCCCGACTTCTTCTCCTGCAAACGGGGGACGCTCCTAGGAATGGCTCCGTCCTCCCTGCTACTCGCTCCGCTTTGCCAGCTTTAGCGGACCCGCCCCCTGCGGGTATGGTTGAAGTTTTCAAGATTACGCGAATCGCTCGATTCGACTCTTTGTTATTTAGCAGAGACAAACGAATATAAACGCCTGGGTAAATAGGCAATTTTAACAAATCGGTGCCATATTGGTTTCGAATAATATTAAAGATCGGCATTTTACGTTGAGGTTTCATGTTTAAAATTAAAAATGTCGACTCACTCAACTGTTTGTGAAAATATATATTTACACTATTTACACGACATCTGGAACACACACTTGTACTACATCTAAGCTTCTTCGACTCTGCAGTGTTCGTTTGATTTTTGAAGTTTTATTGCTTTATTGCCCCTGTTGTGATTGGGCCAGTTTTGGTGCTTCGTGCTGCTACGGTTTTGTGGGTGATGGGAAGGAGAGCTTTGATTTGACCGAAGACACGTTTAGTTAGGTTGCATAGTGGTGGAATTTGTGTGGCTATTGCAAGGGATTCAAGTGCGAGCCTCGGATACAATTTTTTTCGGAAAAATAACTACCTGCTGATTTATTTTTCGAATTTTTACGTTCGTGCTCTCACATCCACGAAGTCGTTTCCACTCACAAGGCCGCCCAACACGGAGCCAAACTACGAAGGTTGCCAATGACGTCATCAAAAACGGCCAACATGGAAAGTGAAAACGAAACCAAAAATTGGGTGCTCAACTTATCCAGTTCTATTATCACTCCTGAGCAAAAGTCCGTGTTAAAACTTGATCTAAAATTTGCCCCAACACCTAACGTCAACGCCACCAAACTCAAAATTATAGCCAATGTAGAACCGGTCTCAGCCAGACACCCAAACGGCCTTCAACTGTGCACACGCATTGGAGCCATTCTCAACCAACAGAAGCCTATCCATGACAATCTCACGCGCGTGCAACGCGACGCTCTTAAGCAAATAAAAACAAATC
Source organism: Lithobius niger (assembly GCA_023313725.1). NCBI lineage: Eukaryota > Metazoa > Arthropoda > Chilopoda > Lithobiomorpha > Lithobiidae > Lithobius > Lithobius niger. The sequence goes on from JAHWFP010227915.1 coordinate 10,970, forward strand.
CCTCGCTTACCATTACAAAAGCTGATAAAGGAAATGTCACCGTGGTTCTTGACACTCAACAATACAACCATAAACTATCGGATATTTTGAACAACAAAGCTTCGTATAAATTATTATCTACCGATTCCACTTCAAACTTCCAAGACGAAATTAAAGTCCACCTACAACAGACATCCATTCGTGACATTATAACGTACGATCTTGCCTGTTATGGCTTCAAATTCAGCCATAACCTTCTTCCATTTTCGGACAGTCAAAATTCACTAAGTTGGCTACCCCCTGCGCCCATAACCTCAGCTAAAAATGGACCAGGACAACAGCTTGATATTTTTCTTAGCAAACTCCTAAAACCCCTCATTACTGAAAAATTCACAATAGAAGGTACCGAAGAACTAGTTTACAATCTAAAAGATCTACATATTCCTGTGGCTACGTTTTGGTGTCATTCGATGCGTTCAACCTTTTTCCAAGCCTTCCTCGAGATGAAACCTGTAAACACGTCCTAAAATTGCTCGGTGATGCTGACATCGACCCAGGTGACACTAATTCAGACCCAGCCCAAATCATCAAGCTTCTCAAACTACTTCTAAACACAATGTACGTTAAGCACCAAAATCAGTACTATCAGCAAATAGAAGGTGGTCCAATGGGCTACCGTATCTCTGGAGTGTTGGCAGAGATTGTACTCCCAAAATACGATGAAGACACAACCATTGCTTTTCGCAAAGATATACTTGATTGGTTTCGATTCGTTGATGACATCCTTGCCATCATGAAAGCCGAGGCCATTTCCAGCGTGCTCAAAGCTCTCAACAGCGGCCACCCAAGCATACAGTTCACAGTCGAACAAGAAAATGAACAACATCAACTCCCCTTCCTTGACCTCTTCCTCGAACGCCATAATAATAAAATCACCTTTCAACCATACCAGAAATCTACCCAAACCAACCGCACCATTGACTTCAAATCCCACCACCCTGTTTCTATCAAACAGGCCATTTATGACAACGAGTTGAAACGGGCCAAAATTCGATCCATGGATCCCGACACACTCAACCATGCTACTTCGCAAACCAGGAAGAAATTCAAACTTAATCACTACCCAGACAGCTTTACACTACCCCAAAAAGCCAAAAACAATAATATCGAAGAGCCAGCAACACCCATAAAAACCATCACCATCCCCTACCTACAGACAGTATCTGAACCAATCCGCCGCATTCTTAGAGAAGCAAACATCCACACCAGATTTTCGACACCCCCTAACATCAAAACCCTCCTCAGACTGCCATCAAAACCCATTCCAACAGCCTTAAGATCCAACGTTATCTACAGGATTCCGTGCCTGAAATGCCCTACTACATAAATTGGGCACACAAAACGCTTAGTCAAAATAAGAAATTCCGAACACAAAGTCGCTGTTCAACAGTTTAATTTAAATGATGGTCTGGCAGTACACCACGTCGACACCGGACATAACCCCGATTTTATGCCGAAATTTTATTTTTCGAAAAGAAATTGTATCCAAGGCTCGCACTTGAATCCCTCGCAATAGCCACACAAAATCCACCACCATGCAACCTAACTAAAGGTGTCTTCTGCCAAATCAAAGCTCTCCTTCCCATCACCCACAAAACCATAGCAGCACAAAGCACCAAAACTGGCCCAATCACAACAGGGGCAATAAAGCAATAAAACTTCCAAAATCAAACGAACACTGCAGAGTCGAAGAAGCTTAGATGTAGTCCAAGTGTGTGTTCCAGATGTCGTGTAAATATATTTTTTTTGCCTGAAGAAGATCCACGATTTGGATTGAAAATTCGCCGACGTTCATCACAAACAGTTGAGTGAGTTGACATTTTTAACTTTAAACTTTAAATAGGCAACTTAAATTAAAGGTTCTTAGGGCTACTGTAATTTCTTAACGAACAGGCTGAAAAAATCATATATATTGCGGGCGGCCATTTGCAGCGTGCATAGCAAAGTCACTTTCGTTAATGCAGGCACTCGGTCGTTAAAATATATCAAGCAGTTTATTTCTACGCTTAACTTGCTTTATCCAGATGTTTACAAAGAATAAATAATGACCAACGTTATTTTTCGTTTTTATAAAAATAATGTGTGACAAGGCATAAAAAGAAAAATATAAGGTATTAGTTTCAAGGGCACAATAATGGATGACAACCTGCCGTCATCAACGCAGGCAGACAAAGATGATGTTCGCCAAAAACAAGTGGCACGCTTTATCGGTAGAAAGCGGTACCACCGGCACTTCTTCTTAATGACCGGATTCGTTAAGTTTCATTTTTGATTTGTGCCGATTTGTGGAAACCAAACGATTCCAGTGATGCTGACAAAAATTTAACTACAATTTTGATCTACGATTAATATCAATTAATCTACTTAGCCTATCAATATTAAAACAATTAATCTAGGCTAATCAGTGACTGTGGGAAATTAAGTAAAAACTAAAGATGTTAACCCTTTAACGAGCGAGTTAAAAAAAAAATTGTCGTCGTACACGGAGCGAGTTTTTTTTCGCACATATGCCGGAGTGAGACACTAACGAAATATTAATTTTTGCAAAAAATATTGGACACGATTATCTTAAAATTGCTACGTGCACGCAACAGATATTCATTACTATGCACAGAAAAAATCAGATAAATTGGTTTAATAGTTTCGGAGAATCAAATTTTTAATTACGGGCTGTAACGAACTAAAAATTGAAAAACCCCCGTGTTGAAAAAACGCGTCCGCAAGTCTGCGATAGTTAGGCTAAAAATCGTTGTTCCCACCTGATAAGCGGTAGTGTGACGGTTTATAGGCTCCTTTTCCAATTTAGTTGTGCATCGCAGTTGCTGTTTTAATTTTTTAATGTTGTGAAACATAATCTTTCTCGTAAGTTTCAACAGCGAACACTGAACACAAGCGCTCACGTGAAATCCGAAGCGCGCTATGGCGGCCATTGTGAAATCGCCCGTCAGCCAATGAGAGCGCGCCAAACCGGTCACATGGTGCCAATTGGCCAATGGGGGAACGCGATCTTCAATTCCTTTGGAAATGCAGCTGGAAACAGCCAGAAACCGCTTCTTACATTCTACCCGATTGGCCAATGTCAAACGGTCATCGAGAAAATGTGTTGACAGGCCCGGATAGAGGGGAATTCCAGCTTTTCAATGAACCCAAGATGGCGGCGCCCAGTCAAATGCTTCGAACGCTACCGCTGATCGAAAATGACCAAGTTTTTGCTTCTGAACTTCGGAAAAAAAGAACGAACACCACATTTTTGCAGTTTTTAGTGAGACTACACTCAACTAAAGTGCTTTTTGTTTAATTATAGACATCGGTAACAACGTTTTGTTTACAGAAATCGTTGCACAACATATCGGGTAGCGAATTTAAGGTTTACTCATGTCGATATTTTGGCCGACGATTGCATTTTTCGACCCGCACTTCCCCATACAAATTTCGACGTATATATACGTCGTTGCTCCACTTGGGCCACATCGTTGCTGACGTATATATACGTTCATGCTGCTTAAAGGGTTAAATCACACAGGGCATTTTACACAACATTCCCACCACTTTTTTGCTCAATTTCACAACACCACATAAGTTCTTAGTTTAGTCCATAGTGCGTGAAAGTGTTCATTCACTTGCAACAGTCACTTACAAAAAAAAGTCGGTCCAACAAGGCTGCTCGGATACGCACAAAGGGACTTCTAGGCAAAGGCTTGGTGAAGGCATCTGCGATATTGCCTTTGTAGAACTCTTCTCTATTGAGAGCTTCTCTGATGAATCGATATGCTTCGTTTACATTTTCTCGTTCTCGTTGTTAGCGAAGGTAATGGCTGATTCACTGTCGCACTTCACACGTGCTTGTAGTTTGACGTTCAACCGTGGCATTTCGTGGCAAATGGTTGTGAGCCATCATACTTCCATCACTGTAGATGCTAGGCTAACAAACTCCGCTTCCGTCGTCGAAAGCGCAACGCATTTCTGCTTCTGGACTCTACAGGTGATCGGGACGCCTGAAATGAATCCTACATTCCCGGATCATCTTTGTTCGATCATCTATGTTTGATGCCCATGATGCGTCGGCATAAACGTTAGGGCAGGTTGTCCAGGAGCTACATCTAAGCAGATACTCAGGTCCTTAGTTGAGTATGTGTAGGCTAAGACACGCAGCAGCAGTCTCCAGTGATCTGATGATGGATTGCTGTTAAACTGTGATAGCGCTGTCACGGCGAATGAGATGTCGGGCCATGTTCGGGATGCTAAGTACATAAGGGCGCCGATAAGTGATCTTTATCTGGTGACAAAGTCTTCATCTTCGACTGGTGATTTGTTTCTTGATAGGGCCACCCCTGACTCTAGAGGCACCAATAGTCGATTGGCTTCTTCAACGTCGAAGTGCTTTGCAATTCCTTCTATGTACTTCTTCTGATGGATCTTCCATCTCCCATCGTTACATTCGAACTGAACTCCATGGAAAGTACTTATTCCTCCAAGATTTACCACATCATATTCTCGGGCTATTAGGGCTACGACCTCTCTTAAGAGTTGCTTCATCTTTAGCAAAGATGGCTAAGTCGTCCACGTAGACTAATACTACAGCTTTTCGTTTGAATGTGAAAATACAGTTCGTTGCGATTAGCTTCGAGAATCCTATTTCCTTCATCGTCGAGTCCAACTCTTCAAACCAGTTCTTCCCTGATTGGTGAAGTCCATAGAGGGCCTTCTTCAGTCTCCAGGTGATTCCTCCACCTGAACCAAATCCCGGAGCAGGTTTCAAATAGGTTAATTCGGCTAGGCTACCATAAAGGTAGGCACATTTTATATCTAGGTGGCACTATACACATCCTAGACATACGACTAATAATGTGAAAAAGAATCTCACTAACGTAAATGAGATTACGGGCGAATAAAAATAATCGCTTCCTTTCTTTTGGGCATATCCTTGTGCTACAAGGCGTGCACGAAACCTGGCAACTTTGCCTTTGCTGTCCTACTTGACGGTGTAAACCCAACGAGATCCAATCTGCTTCTTTTGGGTAGGTTTCGGGACTTCTGTAAAACATCTCTCTGACGCAATGTTTCTATTTCTTCTTCCATTGCTTGCTTCCACGCAGCTGATTCTGGTGAATGGATAGCCTCTTCGTAATTCGTTGGAATTCTTACTTCCGCGGACAGGGTTTCAGGATGAAAGCTTATGTCTTCTCTCCCAGTTGCAAAAAAATTCCTCGCTGTCGGCTTCTTCCTCAGACAAGTCTCGATCTGGAGATGTTCTGGGCATCATCAGCTCAGTGTTGCTTCCCACTGCTTCTACATCTTCAACTTCATTGCGGATATTTTACGCTTAATTCAAATATTTTTATTCAACAGTTTGGATGCTGCTGGGCAAACATTTCAACTTTTCAGTTCGTTTGTTTTCTTCAGGCTCGTTTTTCCCTCGTTAGAGTGTCCTCTCGTTACATCACGTATATCCGTATCCGTGTTGTATGAGCAATTTGGTTCGCACCACTGATCTTGACAAGTTTGGCTGGAAGCTTTGTCAGTCTTCCGTCTTCCGTCTTATGTCTGGCTGGCTCGTGAGTGTGGGGTGCACGAGGAGGTTGATTCGTGGATAGCCTAAATTGAGGAATTTGACTTTTGCTTTTTTGAGGTGTGGTTCTGCGAAGCTAGTGCTGGATGAGTGTTGTATTATTCTGGTCATCTCTTGTTGTACGATGCTCCTCAGCTGTGCTGTTGGGTGGCCTGAGTTTAAGTTTATCCCTCTGGCTGTTGCCATCAGTTTCTGGTACGGTTGATAGGTAAGGGAACTGTCTTTTTCGCGGGAGATGAGGATATCTAGAAATGGAATGGAACCTCTATTTTCAAGTTCATTCGTGAATGAAAGGTCTGTGCGCCAATCGTTTAGGTCTTGAAGGATTGGTTGGATCTCAGGTTCTTTTTGGATCGAACAGATATCATCCACGAATCTGGGCCACAGTTTGTGGTTTGGTCTTTTTGAGGTAATGCAGTGGTTTAGTTCTTGGAGGACTACTTCCGAGATGACAGGGGAGCACGAGTAGCCCATCGGTGCTCCTCCATCTTGAATGAAAACATTGGTGTTGAACGTTACGTAGATTGAGGATAGCACTAATTTCAGAATCTCTCGGTCTTTGTGGTATTCTTCCTTCAACTTCTTCGCCTCTCGCTGGCATTGTGTTTTCGGTGCTGAAGTCGAACGTTCCAGGGTTGACTCTGAGATTGTTCTTTTCACAGAACGTGTTGACATCTTCCATTGATTGAAGTCGTCGGACCATCCATATATCTGTAGTGGATAACGGCTCTTCCAGCATCTTTCCCGGATGGGCGTGTAACGACTTGACGTTCTCGTCCTGGTTCGGGGACTCTACCAGTTCTAGTGGCAGTGAGCTGGATTCTCCACGATGTCTTCCTGCGACAGGTCGTTGTTCTGCAGGCTCTTCTCTTCTTCTTTCTATGGGCGATGGTGCAGTTCGCTTTCTTTCTCTTGTTTCCTGTACTCTTCGTGATGGCAATTCTGGCAGTTGATCCTCTAGGTTGAATTCGACGAAGGTATTCTTCCTGGCATTTCTAAGGGCTTCCATGCCAGTCCTTTTCTCGTCGAATCTGACATTCTTCGTCTCTCTGATGATATATCCTTCGTCGGAAACCAAATGCGATAACCAGTGGTTGTGTAGGCATAGCCCATCATGATGCCTAGTCGTGATCTTGCTCGCAGCTTTGATTTGGGACGACGGTCATCATAGACGAAACAAAGAGGTCCTATTCTCCGTAGGTGATGCACTGCTGGCTTCCTCCCATGATACAGCATGTCGGGTATTTCACCATTGGTCCCTGTATGAGGTACCTTGTTCTTTAGATAGACTGCAGTGAGTACCAGTTCAGCCCACCACTCTGCTGATAACTTGGCTGCTACAAGATGGGTTCTCACTGAATCTAATATGGTGCGATTCAATCACTCGGCAACCCCATTCATCTCAGGGCTGTACATATTTGTACGTTGGGCACGGATCCCCAAATGGTCAAGTTCTTTCTTGAAATATCCGGCACAATATTATATTCAAGTCCGTTGTCTGTTCCTCAGGGCTTTGAGTTTCCTTCCGGTCTCCTGCTTTACTCTTGCAAGGAAGATCTGAAACTTCTGGAATGCTTCATCCTTTGTCTTCATGGTGTAAACGAAGCATTTACGAGAATAGTCATCCACAAAAGAAATGAAAAATCTAGAACCTCCTGCGGATGTTACCGAGACAGGGCCAAATACATGGCTGTGTACCAAATCGAGAACATTTTTGGCGCTTCGCTCAACCAAAGTCACGTGTCGACGCAGGTGGCTTTTCCCAGCTGGCATCAGTCGCAGACAGGATTGTCTGTTGAAAGTGCTTTAATCCCACGCACCTTTTCGTCACGATGCATCTTCCTCCTGGTTGGGACGCCGATGTGTCCGAGTCGTTCGTGCCATAACTTGGGTCTGTCATTGTCTTCTCAACTTCAGTCTGGTTGAGTGTGCTCCGGGGTATGTCGTTCTTCTCTGTGACGACAAAAGAGTATGCTTTACTCTTGGCTTGGGAAAAAACTGCCTTTCCATCGGGTATCTTGCTTACTCTTGTGATTGGGGACGGTGCAAGACTTTCACTGGCTATGAAAAATTGTCCTATTGCAGGTGCACGTATGTACGGCTTACCATCGGGATGTAGGATGACTAAACCTTGGTCATCAGTCGCTATCTTCAATCCACTGTTGAAAAGTTTTATCCCCGAGATCAAGTTCCGATTCATTCTAGGGGCGTGCATTACTCCTTTCAGTGTTACTGGCACTAATTTCCCCTTATACTGCACATTTAAGTGAATATCGTCAACTCCACTTATCGGCGAAGTTCCCTCTGCAAGTCGGACTGGCTCTACATCTATCTCCCTATAGTTAGTGAACCACTCCTTCTGTCCACAGAAGTGATGCGTGGCAGCCGTGTCTACTGCCCACTGTTGTGTCCCTGACGATACAGTGTTCACTTCTACAAAGTTAGACTGGAATTTTTGTTTTTCGTTAGGGCGTACAGCTATCTTCTGCGCTGTCGTACTTCGTTCTTTACGGGTCATGCTGCAATTCCTGGCGAAATGATTTCTTTCATTGCAGTTGTAGCAGATGATAGTCTCACCTTGCTTCTAGTTTCAGGTTCGGCTATTCGAACGTCTTCGTCCACCTCTTCCACGACGGTTACTGCCTCGTCGGCTTGCATGTCTGTCTTGAAAATCACCTTTTCCTGTTGACTTCGCTTGAACGGTCGAGTCGTCAATGGATGAAGCCACCCCTATCGGGTGTCTTCTCTCATACTCGTTCAACAGTAGCTCTTTGATTTTCTTGGGCAAGAATTCTTTGTCTTCTAGGGCATATAGGATGTGTACGAGGGAATCCCATGAATCCGGCAGTCCGCATATCATCTGATACGCATGTTCTTCGTCGTCGACAATTTTTCCTGCATCGGCTAAGTCGTTTACTGCATTTTGTAGACGAGAGTGGTATTTAGCCATGGTATCTTAGGGCATCATCTGCATCAAGACGAATTCACGTCGCAGATGTCCTATCCGTGCTCATGACTTGGGCTCAAATACGTCAGCAACATTCGTCCATGTCTAAAGCAGTCTTGCAGTTTCAGACTAAAGGCTTAATGTCGACTTCTAAACCAAATGCCATGGGGGCAAGAGCTCGTGATGCTCTGAGAACATACTGCCGTTTCAATCCCGGTCGTGCTGCTTCTTCTGCTGCGGTTGGTGCAGGTTCAGGATTGACCGCATCTACAAAATAGTATAAGCCTCTTTCATGGAGGTACATAGTCATATCGTATTTCCAAGAACGATAGTTTCTGTCGTTAAGTTTTGGAAACTTAAGGCTAAACCACTATGGTATTCGTCAGCCATTGTGCTTTCAAAAAAATAGCACTACATTGTCCCACAAAAAATAGCACTACCCCAATTTTAATTTGAGTGGCACTGAAGCTTTCTCAAAAAAAAAATGTTCACCATTCACGACACACTTTAGTGGGGTATCTCTGGTATGGCTGGCAATTTGTAGTGAATACTTTGTTATAAGACATCATAGGGTTTATGTTTAAGGCTTAAGACTTTCATTTGCTTTTAATTCACTGCATTATTGCTATGTGGCAAGGCTTGTGCCACACTCCCAGCATGTGTATGGCTTCTCTCCACTATATATTTTCAGTAATATATACTTGTCCACCAGAAAATATATACAACGTTGGTCTTTTACTTGTGTAGTAAGCACATACTTTCGTTGCGTTTGTCTCAGTAATTTAGGGCTAACCACTCAGTAATTTAGGGCTAACCACAATGGGATATCAAAAAAATGCAACGCACTGCAAACATTTGTTTGGCTTTTCTCCCGTGTGTCTCATTCAAAGATTTTCAAAAAATACATTATGATAAGAGTACTACAAAAGTTCGTAGTGAACCCTTTCTACTACAAAACGTTGTTAAACTCAATTTTAACTGGAATACTGCGTGAAGTAACAAGGCCAGGCCGCACCGCATTCGTCACATGTATAGCATTTCTCACCAACGTGTGTCTCGTGGTGTCCTATATTGAGTGATTTTAAATATTCCCGGAATATTCTAGAATGTTCAGACAATTCCTAAAGTTCACTAGGCACAGCCATTAGGATTAATGATGGCTGGACGGAATTTATATGTGTACAAAGGCGGGTCCCGTTTCTGACATTTGTATGGCCTATCGCCACTATGGCGTCTACGAAACTTCGGTATTCGGCAGCTATTACGGAAACTTCTCTCGTAATATTATCGTTCTGGGCCCATAACCTTTGTTATTTAGCAAAGACAACCGAATATAAACGCCTGGATAAATAGGCAACTTAAATTAAATGTTCTTAGGGCTACTGTAATTTCTTAACGAACGCTCGGTTAAAAAATCATATATTGCGGGCGGCCATTTGCAGCGTGCATAGCAAAGTCACTTTCGTTAATGCAGGCACTCGTTCGTTAAAATATATCAAGCAGTTTATTTCAACGCTTACCTTGCTTTATCCGGATATTTACAAAGAATAAATAAGGCATGAAAAGAAAAATATAAGGTATTAGTTTCAAGGGCACAATAATGGATGACATCCTGCCGTCATCAACGCAGGCAGAAGATGATGTTCGCCAAAAACAAGTGGCACGCTATATCGGTAGAAAGTGGTACCACCGGCGCTTCTTCCTAATGACCGGATTTGTTAAGTTTTGTTTTCGATTTGTGGCGTTCTAACATGAAACAAAACCAAACGATTCCAGTGATACTGACAAAAATTTAACTACAATTTTTGATCTACGATTAATATCAGATAATCTACTTAGCCTATCAATATGAAGATTAAAACAATTAATCTAGGATAATCACTGACTGTTGGAAATTTAGCAAAAACTAAAGAGGTAAAATCACACAGGGCATTTTACACCACACTCTTCTTCTGGCTGGTCCGCAGCTTCTCACTGCCGCCGTCCTTCGATGCCGCCTCTTCCTTTGGTTCCTCCCATGGCAGCTCATATCGTTGCGTTCGGGCGGTGCGCGGACCAGTTCGAATGTGCGACGTTCCTCATCCGCGGCTCCCCACTGCGCATTGCTTCTGCGCATCCCTTTTGGATTGGGCCGTTTCACCGCTCACTGTCGGCTTGCGCCTTCCTTCCCTCCAGCATTGGATGCTGTTGTTTACTAAAAGAGATATTATATCCCTCCGCGCCTTCACCATCTGCGCAGCCCTCTTTTCTGATATATACTCTGACAATGCAGTCCGCTCGTCTTTCCTCGATCTTCGTCCTATGCAGCTCTGCTATATAGCCTGCTCCTCAACTTATCCAATCCTCGTGTCCGTTCTCAACCTACGTTTCTTTAAAGCATTCCCCTGCGGCCTGTTATGGATTTGGGTGGTTTTGTGTATTTCGCACGTCCTCTTCACACAAAACTCCAACGATCCTCAGGACCAGCTGTCCTCGCATTCTCTACCGCCCACGTCCGCAGGTGCTTCCGTCCACGAGATGGCCCCTGCTAGGTTTCACTCTTCTACTACGGACCTTGTGGATCCCCCAGTTGAAGCCTTACTGTCGACTACCTCTGCTCCGTCTTTGGGAGCAGACAAACAGAAGACCAATCCATTCTCTCCACATGGAACCACCGGTCCTCAGGGCCAGCTGGCTTCACCATCCTACGTATCACTGCACATTGCCTCTGCGCTGTCTTCTTGGATTGGACTACTTCACCACCTGCTGTCGACTTCCGCCTTCTTTCTCCTCCAGCATTTTATGCTGTTGTTTAACCAAGGCATACTATATCCCTTCGCGCAGCCACCATCTGCGCATCCTACTGCACAGCCCCACTTTCTAGTTTAAAAAACGCTCCATGCTGTTCACTTCGCTCCCAGGTGTGCGCCGTCCGTTGTGTCCTGTCCTATCCTCCGGTCACTGTCCTCATGCCTCGTGCCAAACGGACGCCGAGGGATGGATCCTCATCCCGCACTCCTCGCTCCGCATCCTCTTCGGTCCACCGATTGCGGATAACGTCAAGATTCTCGAACTTATTTCGGACCAGAATTCGTTTAAGCAGCCTCGTCCGCCCAACAATCCTCCTCTTTCCAAACCATCCACTCCGATGCCTTATAACACTGCAGTCATGTCCCTGATTCTCTGCAGTCGGCCTCCGCCAGCACAGGACCTGCGATCCCTTGCTGATGAACTATCGCGTACCAAGAAACGTTATGCTTGCCTTAAGCTTCAGCTTAAAGCCCGGAAGGTTGCTGCCAAGTTGGCTTCCCCCATGGTCCGCAACTCACTCCTCTTGATTAAACTCGCACTCGTCCCGTCCTTCGGCAATAGGACGCTCCGCCACTCAGCAGACCAACGGTCCGCTTAGTCCATCCCACGTGCATACCCTCATGGACTCGTCACTCCAAACTTTTAAACGGAAGACTCCAGTCTCCGCTTACACTTTAGTCTGGCTTGCTTCGGTTCCTAAGCATCACTAGCCTTCCCCGGACAATGCAGGACCTTCGTCCACCCTGGACGAACCATCCCGTCCTACCTCAACCATCCCCACTCATACATCCGCTCACAGACGCAACAATTCTTCCATGAGACGCACACATCTTTTTCAGAAGACTCGGTCCACCGTCCTATCCCGTCTTCGGTCCCTTCTTTATCAGTTCATGGCTTGTCGCCTCCCCAAACATACATTCCCCTGAATTTTACGTTTATTAACACGTTAAAGGGGGGGGGGGGGCACGAGGACACAACTGCGCAACTATCCTGATTTTACCTCCACCTCTTCGACCAACACTTTGGTCCCCCCTACAGCACTACACCCGCTGACTGCGAAGTGTTGCCACGTCTCACCACCAGATGCCTCCACAATCACGACAGTTACACGCAGCTAAGCAGTGAGAAGAATTACGGGCTCTGAAGCAAGCCTGCGCACAACTCCCAAGTCGAAAAAAAAAATCCTCTTCGGGTCCGCTGGTCCTCAAGACCAGCAGGCTTCTCCATCCCGTAGGACGTGTCCTGCCCATCCTCGATCTTAACATGATCTCCACTACGATGCTCTCTGCTTCCAGGGATCTTCCGGTTGAAGCTTCACTCCCGGTCACCTTCATTCTGGCTTCTGGGGCAGCTGGGAGAAGGACCGCTCCATCCTCTCCTCGGACAAGGATCCATCCGCTATCCTCCTAGTACTGCTGTCCTCCTTTCCATCTGAAGCAGCTAGAGATACTTTTCGCAAGGGCCGATCCAATACGGACCACATCCCCTACATTTCGCAAGCAACCTCCTCCAGGACGACCATCCGCTTTCTACCTGCCTTGTGTCCACACAGACTCTCGACCGTGTTGTCAACGATACATACTCCCATGAGCTCGAACTGATAAATCGTCGTTGTCATTCCCTTCGTCTGAAGTTTGCTCTGCTCCGTGTATACAACGCCTGGGTTTCGTCAATTCCTGCATTTCATCCACTGCCACAATCCGTTCACCGCTTCGTCCTCGTCCTGTGGACATACCGTCATCACCGTCCCTAGCTGCGCTTTACCAAGCAGCTCTTTCACCGTTACTGTCCCTACTCTTCTGGCCCTCAATTGTTGTAAGCATCCTCAGCTCAGGACGCACGAGACACTATCTTGTTGTGACCTTTTCTTTCTAGCTAAAGGCGGATGCACAGTTGGCTCCGCTATTATACTGTGCGTTAAACTCTCAAGTTCAACATATGGCAACCCAAGCTTAACAGCGGATGGCTTGACGTCCGCCCCTCGTGCATCTCATGCATTTTTGCACACAGCCTTCACGTCAATGCATCCTCAACTACATGCAACTTGGTCTACATCACTTTTCGGTGTATGTACATCCACCTGTACATCCACCTCACCAATCTCTCCATCCGCTTCCTGGTTACCACTTCAAGATCATTCATCCAAGGCCACAGGTGTCACACTAGTTTTCCGTGTCCTTCCCTAAAACGACATTTCCGTCCGTCTCTTGTTCCTCAACACAACGATCTTTAGCATGGATTCCGCTTCATCCGCCTCCCATGTGGGGACAATACAATCGCGATCCTCGCCTCCCTTTTAGGACCTTATCCTCACAATTTCAGCTTTATGAAACACTACCTTCATCCTTTTACATAGTGTCTTAACATTCAACAACCAGCGTCTCTTCTTCCTCTGGAAAATCGTTCCTTTCGATCCTCGTCCTACACCAACCAGCTGCCTTCTTCTTGATTCAACTTCGAAATTGTGTTCCACATTTCCAGTTTACCACGGTGACAGTGTCCGCTCCTCACTCCTGTTGCGAGTTCGCCGTGTCATGCGCTCGCCATGCACATTCTCTCTTTCCACATCCAGACGGTATCCACTCTTCACGTCTTCTGATCATAAGGACACTCATCATCCGCTTGCCTACTTCACGCACATTCCAGAGACCATCCTACGGAAGGTGTCCGCTCCTCAAGTTTCCTAAAGACCTTACGACGACACGCGCCATCCGCCTGTCCGCTTCACACTTGGGAGCACCATCATTCCCAACATGGTAGGCGATTTCGGAATTTTACCTGATTTCCTATCTTGTACCCCAAGGTGTTAAGATCCCTGCTTGCGGTTCCTTCTTCTTCTTACTTAACCAATAATAATAATAAATATTACATATTACCGTACTGCCCAACCTCACTTAAGGATTTTTTCCTTCCGAAACAGCGGATCACTCCTCGGTCCGCATATCATTTCGGCTATCAGTGAAATTGGTTCCGGACTCAGGGTAGTCTTTGCCAGGGACTTTGCCGGCTTGTACGAGAGGGGACAACGAACCTAGCCCTCCTCCGGGTTACAAAGTTCGCTATAAAAATAGGTAATGTTTATTTTCGTCGGCTATAAAAAGACTAAAATTACAGGGCCTGCACCTGCTTCATTTTAGTTTCTAGTTGCCTTGAAAAATCCATTACCTAATTTTTAGCATTCTCCTTCTCCAATGCTGTTTCAACTAGAGATTAAACAAGGTTCTTCCGGTTCGCTACCTACTGTGCAGCTCCACTGCGCAGCTTCCATCGTATATATAGTGGAAGCGGAGCGACAGAGCTCACCTTTACTTTTCTAGCTGCCACGCTGTTCACTTCGTTGGAATCGCTGTGCTTACCTCAGCTTCCAGTACTAGCCTCCGCCTCGATGCCACGAGCAAAGGGGACGCCCCAGGAATCCCCCCTTCCTCGCCTTCCCGCCTCTCCTGTTCCTCCGTCTCTCGAGAACGTGGAGGTTCTCAAACTTACCACCGAACAGGACTTACTGGAGCCTCCGCCTCTGAACCCACTGCTTTCGGAATCCTTCCCTCCGCAGTGCAATACCGCCGCCACTTCACCGGTTCCATGCGGTCAACCACCTCCGGCGTCCGACCTCCTGTCGCTCTCTATTGAGCTTGCTCGCACCAAAGAACGTTATGCGCGACTGAAGTTGCAAATCAAGGCACGGAAGGTGGCGGGTAAGCTTGCCTCTACCCAGGACCGGATTTAAGCTCCTGCCGCCTGTAGGCCCAGACATAACGCCGCTCTTCAATGGCCCCAAAACTTAACCTACCTCAGATTCTTAGAAATGTTTATTTTTGGTCCCCCCCCCCCCCCCCCAACCAGCACCTTTCTTAATTTGTAGATTCGTTTGCGACTGGTAGGACAACAATAAAGTGACCTATTTCTGTTGCTCTTTGAACTTAAATTAAGAAATTTTGCTTACTAAGACCTTGTGCATTTCTTCCTTTGCTTCACCCTGTTTTTTGGTAATGAGCGTCGCTTAGTTTCACACACTCACGGTTGCTCATTTTGCTACTCATTTTATTTCAGTACTGATACGACATTGAGTTGATAGAGAAAAAATGTTGAAGTTTTACACCCTGAACAATTTCCAGATATTTGGGGAAAAAATGAGCCGTTGGGAACTTCAAAATCGATCTATACGTTAGTGTACGGTTACTGTTGTGAAAAGCAGTATTTTTATGTATTGCACATGACTGCAACAACTTACGGTATTTAGTGTCATCTCTTGACAGGATACAGTATTTCGTAACGTTTTTAGTCTGTGCTGCGGTTTGCTTAATTCTAACAATGGATGGCGCCAGCATTTTGTTAATAAATTTTCATGAAAGGCGGAACACCCGCAAATCTCGCACCAGTTTTTCTTACGTACAATTATTTTTAAGCAGTCATGCCGTCCCTAAAAAGGTGCCGCTATAGGCCCGGGCCTCTCGGGCCTACTTATAAATCCGGCCTTGCCTCCACCCCTGCTTTGCCATTGGACCTTTCTTCTCGTTCATCCAATACCTCCAAGCGGACTAACGAGCCTGTTATGCCTTCCCAAGTGCATTCCTTGATGGACTCTTCCTTGCGTACCTTCAAATGCAAGGCACCTGATTATATCTCCACTTGGTTGGCTTCCCTCCCCAAGCGCCACTGTTCACAACTAGCCACCGCAGGGCCATCCTCTGCTTCCTACACCACCGCCGCCTTCGCTTCCACCTGCGGTGGCTCCCGATCCATACTATTCACCGGATCCTTCGGATTTGGGCCTACCCGACCATCCGTTTCCCAACAATCCCGATCCATCAAAGATACCCCTTCTGGAATTCATGAAGACGGTGGAAGAAATCATTCCCGACTGCTTCCTTTACAAACCCTCCGCCTCCACAACCGATACTGCCAAGAACAGGGGTTTAGCCACTGGATACGGGTTTGGACTTCGGGACCATTCGCCTCTTCAGCCTCCGTTACTTGGCCAGTCAACAACTCTTCTCACCACCCTCCTCCGCAACGGTGGTATCTTATTGGGCAATGGCTCTCCCTTGGAACTTGATAAGGAACATCCTCCCCCTCGCCCTGGCCGGGAGAACTATTTCTTCTGCCCAATTGGTGATGGCACCTGTAACCATCGTTACTTTGACACCTACCCCTTGTCTGAATTCCTGACAGCTGATAACGAAGTTGGACTTCGGCTCATCGCTCTACCTTCTCCGGCGAGCAATGATCCCGGTCTTCGTCCTCCGCGATAACGATCGCATCCTCCGCCTCGGCCTTCGAGCAGCCTCCCAGGCGGACTTGCTCAGTACCGCCGCTAACGCGTTGTGCGAACGACTATACACTGACCCTCCGGAGGACACTCGACAACTTACCTTCCTAATCAATCAAGTTTTTCGCAAAAGTTGCTTCGCCACCTACCACGCGATGAACTGGTTCACCAGGGCTCTTTAACTCCACGTTACTACTCCGGGACGTTACGCTGAACACGGCGCCCAACCTCCATGCCTCCACTCGCCACCTCCTCCGGAATCAACCGATTCACGAAACAGAGTGTTTCTTCCGGGGTCTCATCCCCAAGGCGGCTCCGCATTTAGACATTTCTCGCAAGCCTCGCTTCAACAGATCTTGTACATCTCGACATCATTAATTCCTCCAAACTCATCCAGCACCAAGCCTGCAGAGCGCCCTTTGCCTTCCCCGTTCAGCCTCGCCCTTTCCAAGCAAGCACCAGGGTCGCGGCCGAGGCCGCCCCCTGGGCCGATCTTCATCCAGTTCAGGCCGCCCCTCCAAGCACAGGAGCCGCAACTCATATTGACATTCCACCTCCCCCACAGGCTAGGGGGATCGCCTTCAGTTCTACAGCAAATCATGGTACTCAATCACCACCGATCCTGTTCTTCGTTCGATAATCTCCACCGGCTTCAAACCGAAGTTTCTTTTCCCTCCTCAGGTAGGCGACCCTCCATGGGAACGTCAGTCTCGTCCCTCACCACCGCTTCCTTCAGAAATTCTAGCCGTCGTTCGGAATCAGGTGATTGACGTTGTTCAACCTCCGTTCACCCCAGGGTTCTACAGCGACATCTTTTTATGCGACAAGAAAAATGGTGGATCCTGGTTAATCTTCAATCTGAAACCCCTCAACCAGTTTATTTCCAATCCACATTTCCAGATGGAAACAGTGGCTTCCATCCGCGAATCACTACAACTCAACAATTGGACTGTTTCTCTCGACCTCGCCGACGCCTACCTTCACATCCCTCTTCATGCCTCTGTCCGCCACCTATTCCGTTTCGTCCTAGACAACACCGTCTACGAATATCTCCGCCTTCCGTTCGGGCTCAATGCTGCTCCTTGAGTCTTCACTACCGTCCTCCGGCCAGTTCTGTCAGACCTTCACCAACAGGGCATTCGCATTCATGCCTTTCTCGACGACTGTCTTTTCCCTCACCAAAGCTCGAAAATTTTGGTAACAAACCTGGCCTCCGCCGTGTCACTTTTTCATCAACTAGGTTTGGGGGTCAACCTCCCAAAATCTCACCTCCAACCAGCTCAAGCATTTGTCTTCCTAGGAGTATCCTTCGACCTCCGCCTGGGATCAGTCATGCCGTCGCCAGGACGTATCTCATCACACCTCTGGTCAGCCAGGGAATTTCTGCATCTACCCCAACACACCTTCCGGGAACTCGCTTCCGCCATCGGAGCCATAGATTCCTTTGCAGACCTGGTGCCCTACGGGAGGTGGATGCGCGACCTCTCCATCACTACCGCTTGCTCCAGTGGGGGGGGGGGGGGGGATTCGACCGTCGCCACCATACTCCCTCCTCGGTACCTACACCCGTCCTTCCCACTACCAACCTTCCTCTGGTGGATGGAAGTCATGAACCTCACCGCATCGGTCCCCCTCCACGAACCTCCTCCGCACCTCCACCTCTTCACAGATGCCTCACGACTAGGTTGGGGAACCCACGTCGACAATTTAACAGTCTCCGCCATTTTCAGAAATTTCTATCCTCCAAAGTAGTGCAAATTCACATCGACAACACTACGGCAGTGGCATACCTCCGCAAGGGCGGTGGAACGCACTCCCCTCCCTCCACCAGATAACCTCCGAGATCTTTCAATATTGCATCGCCAACCATATTCACTTGCTACCACTTCATATTCCGGGATCCCTGAATGTCATAGCCGACTCCCTTTCTCGCAAGAAACCTCCAGTCAGCGAATGGGCTCTCCACCCCTCCGTTTGCCATACTCTGTTTGCCCTTTGGCAATGTCCTGCGGTAGATCTCTTTACCACGAGGCAACAACTGGCTTCCATTGTTTGTCAGCCCTCTTCGGGATCCCCGTGCCTGGGCAGTGGATCCCCTCACTCTCGATTGGTTCATTGGCGCCATCTCCATGTATATGTGTCTCCACCCCCCACGCCTCCTTCCTCTCGTCCTCCGCAAGATCGCCGGATGCACGGGTCGGTTCCTTCTAGTTGTGCTGAACTGGCCGTCCGCTGCATGGTTTCCACTCCTCCTGTCTCTCCTCGTCGACTCACCTCGCCAACTACCAACACACCGATACCTTCTCTCCCAATGCCAAGGCTAAATTTACCACCCGAACCTACCGTCGCTACGCCTTCACGGGTGGCTACTACAGGGTTCATACTGACCTGGAAAGTCAGGGAAAATCGGGGATAGCCAGGGATATGAAATACGGTCAGGGAAAGTCATGGAAAAAGTGGAAAATTTCGGAAAAGTCAGTAATAGTCAGGGATATTCAGTTATTTTTTAGAATGAACCGTGCTGACCAAAATTTCCAGCCTTTCCTTTCATTGAAAATGTGACGCATTTTGAAATGTTTGGAAATCATTTGGTTATAAAATATCATCCACAGGTATAGTTTGTTCCACATTTTGTTTTCAGAAAACTGACGGGATGATGACTTGTTTCTTTGCAGTTAGAGTGCAAAAACATGTGGATATCAAATTTGTACACTCAACAAAGTGACTGTTAAGAGTTTACGATTGGGATGTTTTCGCTATTTTTGCGCTTGTAGTGGAAGAAAACTTGGCGTCATACAGTCAGTTTTCTGAAAGCATAATGTGGAACAAAGTGTAGCCTGAGTAGTCATAAGAAACACTTTGGGTTGAGGGGGGTGAGTCAGATTATTTTGGACCTTAGGTATGGGGTCAAGATTTGTGACAGGTCTTAAAGTCATGAAAAATACTAGGCCACGTTTTCATTATCCATGCACAAACTCCCTACCCCCCACCAAGCCCCTAAAATTGTCACAAAGTTAAAAAAGAAATTGTGCCTTTGGCGTGGGAGCACTGCAGTTGACTGCGTAAGTAAAACATTTTTAAAAACAAGTGTTTTGGTCAGGGATATTTGAAGGAGTAATTCGGGGAAAATCAGGGATAGTCAGGGATATTCATTTTCTGATATTAGTATGAACCTTGTACTATCAACCGACTCCTCCGCTCAACAGGCATTCTTGAAAACGAGGCCTCTCATATCGCTTCCCGAGCTGTCCGATCCTCCACTACAAAAATTTACGACAGCCATTGGAAACGATGGTTTCATTGGTGTATCGCACAACAGGTCAATCCAGTCCATCCTCCTATGCCCGACCTCCTCCGCTTCCTAACCTCCTTGTTGAAGGAGGGATTGAAAGGATCTACCATCTTAGTTTATAGGTCAGCCCTGAACGCTATCTTCAAAGCACCCGGGAATACCAACCTCCTCACGGATTACAGAATCTCATCTCTCATACACTCGTTCCAACTTGATCGTCCTCGTGTCCCCAAGAAGTTCCCCGACTGGGACCTTTCCATTGTATTTACGGCCTTGATGGCTGGCCCCTATGATCCTTTGGCCTCCGTACGACTTAGCCATCTGACCAGGAAGACCGTGTTTCTCGTTGCCTCGCCGCTTGCCTCCGCTGCAGCGAGCTACAGGCCCTTTCCGCCAGAGAACGGGATTGTTTTTTCCTACCGGATTTCAAAGGCATTACCCTTACACCTTGCTCCTCCTTCCGAGCGAAGACCCAGAAGCCCACTAACCGGACGCACCCCTTCATCATCCCGTCTCTTTCCAGCATCTTGGGCGATGATCAAGAGAGAACTCTCTGTCCTGTACTAGCCGTCCGCTTCTACTTGAAAGCGTCCCATCCTATTCGAAGGGACCGTACTCAACTTTTTCTTCCGTTCAGCAGCAAGACTAGAGAAACCTCCGCTCGCATGATTGCCTCCTGGATCAAGACTTGTCATCCTCCAGGCCTACGACGCTATTGACGTCAACTGTGTCACAGAAGGTATTAAAGTCACATCGCATGAACTTCGTGCAATAACTACCTTCTGGCCTCACTTCAGCAATATCTCCATCACGGACGTCATGGAATCCACCTCCTGGCGCCATCTTACCGTCTTCACATGCCATTACCTCCGGGACATGTCTCACCATGCCAACGGCTTGTACTGCTTTGGGCCTTTCGTAGCAGCCCACCGTGTACTTTGACCCTGTGCACGCTGGAAATCACTTTGCGTTCCAGGGGCCGGTCGCTACCTGAGGGGATTATGGTCAAATGGCACCCTCTGCCATAACGAAGTCAATGGGAATGCTAGGAGAATGCCGGTTCGAATCCGAGAACCGACCCAAGTACCATATGGACTCTAAAAAAAAAAGGGTCTGAAAGTTTTTTCAGGCGGTTATGGGTTAAATTGTTCAAAAATTAATAAATCATTAATTAATCAAAAATAGTTCTTTCCACTCACGCCAGGGATGCCACCCTGTATTCCACAATACAAGTAGGCATCCATGATCAGTCGTATCACTTTGAGCAAGCCTATTGGATGGTTGTGCTCGTACGTGGTTTGTAGAGCAGACGAAATTGTTAAACTTATCAACTCCGGAGAATTCCCTGTGCGTGTACGCGTGAAAACACCGCTTGATTACATCCAGCCTCTCGGAAATATAGGTGTTGTAATTTTGTTATTGACAATTCTGCCATTTGTGTAGCCCATAGCACGTATCCGATAGCTAAGATTTGAGTTATTTAAAAGCATAAAATGCAATGTATAGCACACGTTACTGAAGGTAACTATTTGAGATAGTAAAACTGATTTATTTTAAGCAGTGTTAAAATATAGGTTTTTATGCCATGAAATTTACATTACCCGTTATTTATTTAGCAGTTCCCTTTCTTTACTTTGCTCTATCCCTAGCGATGAAAAGTTGGCTTTCCTGCTGTGCTCGCAGCTCCATTTCTATTGCGTATGCGTCAGCCTCGGCCATCATATATAAGCACTCGGGCCAGCACAGTTAGCCATCTATCTTCCTATAGCATTATGTCGTGTGATTGTCCTCTTTGGCTCTCCCCGCGGTCTTCGGGCTTCAGCTATTATACTTCATGGATTCTTTGTGCTCTCTGGTACATGCGACCGGGAGAGAGACCCCTTCTTCCCGGTCCCCACGGGCAACCGAAATGTTGGAACTTAAGTATCAGCATCGCACTTCGGGTCACCGAGTTTTGTTGCTCCCGCCATGCTTATGGTTCCCCGGTCGCTCGTCACTGGGACAAGGGCCCGCCATCCCCACACATTTCGTAGACTGCTTCACCACGTCGTTCCGGGAGGTCTGGGCCTTCCAAGCCACTTCGGTCCGCCGGTTCCCGGAAACCCGCTCCGGTCTTGTGTTTCCCTGCCGCTTTAAGGAGTCTGATGGGCCTTGCCGTTCAACATGTGCGTCTACCTTTACGTTTTCATCTTCAATGGTTCTTCCAGCATTTCCGTCCACGGTTACTAGTACGTTTGTCTCTTCTATGGTCCCCGACAGTCCTTCTGTGGAATGCTTTTCTGTCCGTTTCTCCGACCCGTTAGGTTTCCCCGGTTCCCGGAATTTCTCGGCCAACTCATTTCCCGGTTCCTCTTCGTTCACTGGTCTCCTCGTGTACGAGTGCCTTGCACCACCAATAGACTGAGTCTCTTCCCCAACAGCTTTTCGAGTGTTACTGTGTCACTTGCACCAAACTCCAGTCTCGGTTCTCCTGGATTCTAGTCAATTTTCGACTCTCCACTCTGCAGTGATTTCAAGTAACTCCGGTCTCCGGTTCCAATTGCTACATCGAATCGGTTTACCTCACTCCAGCTATATCACCGTAGTTTCTACTGGTCCCGGTCTTCCTGATATTCTTCTGTCCCAAGCTGTGTGGCATCGCTTCTAGTGTCTCTTTTATGTAATAAAGTCATTAATCCCTTTTTCAAACCAAAAAAAAAAACAAAAAACAACACACGAGAAAGAGAAAAGAAGGAACGTCGAACGACAACAACAAGCGGAATAACAAAAAAAAAAGGGAGAGGGTGGACTAATGGCTTAATTCCGCAATGTCATCCCTCCGACGGACTTCTTGTTACCATTCTGTAGCCTCTCCTCTTGATGCCACGGCTGTTCCAACCTTCCACGACCCCGCCCGTCCTCATCTACACACTCAACAAGCAATCTCAATTGAGCCCCTTCTATTTACTGCTATCCACGGTACCACGGTCCCTTCTTCATCCGGAGCTGCTCTCAACAGGGTTTTCCCCGTCTGACGTCAGAACGTCAGAATCACAGGCCGTGCCCATTCGATCGGCTTTTTTTTTGTGCCGTAGCAGTATTCGGCTTATCCTGTTAATGACCATCATGGATTCCATGCCTTCTTCCGAGAGTTCAGTTTCCTCGCCCAGTGAGATTAGTACTTCGGCCCAGCTATCCGTGGATTTACCAACTTGTACCGTGCCAACAACCCCCACGGTGTATCTCGATCCAGAAAGGTGCAGTTGTTTGGAGTTTTCTGGCTCGAAGCAGCACTATCACTCTCACCCATGCTGCCGGTTCTACCGTTAAATGCAGTTGGTTCACCGTTAGGTACAATCTGTGCGTCAAGATTAACGAAAAGAAATGGCTGAAGATACATATCGTCAGCAGCATTCTAAGCGCCGTGTGGACCTCCGCAGACAAGCATAGTTAGGTAGCTGTAGTAACTTTCTTCTTGCATGAGGGTGGGGTTGGTTGAGACGAAGAACCCGAAGAAGGCGGCGACAAGCATAGTTAAGTAGCAATCCTTCATGGCCTTCTTCTTCAGGTTCTTCGTCTCAACCAACCCCAGCCTCATGCAAGAAGAAAGTTACTATGGCCGCGATAACATCTACGATCCCGTCTAAAGGCAGGGCCAAATCTACTCTGGGACTTAACAACAAAGAACACTTCTCGTCCCCGGACTAAACCCATCTCCCACCGATGTTGCCTCTGATCGGTCCAAAGCAACTTCAACTGTCTCAGTTCGATGGTCCTCAGCTTCATCGACTTTGACTCCTACGACAATTCTTACGGTTCCTGTAGTTCGATCTTCTCCACAAACTTCTCCTGACAAGCAGTTACCTGGTCCACGGTTAACCGGTCCCTTCAGTTTGACCTTAGTCCTGTTGCATTCTTCATCACAATCCCACTCTACGGGAATTTGACTTGTGTCTAAAATCTCTACAGGTCGTTTGGATCTTCCCGCTACCTTCGGTACCCCCTTTCCATCTTCTGATAAGATTCGGCACATCCTTCTGAACAACGTCCCTGTGTCTGCCGAAGGCATTCCCAATATAACCTCAACGTGGCCTCTTTTCTCACTACAGCCAGAAAATGTGCAATAGACATCACGCAGTGTTACGCGGATCGACTCTAAACTTTTAACGCTTCGCGCCAAGGATCTACCCACGCTACGTACAACACGTCGCGAGCTAGATGACACCATCCGTTTCCGGAAGGAAGCAAACAAATCCCTTGCAGTAGAAATTAGCCGTCTTTAAGAACTAATCACATCGCCACCTGTTGACGGTACTGCTGTTCCGCCAAGCGCTTCCTTACTATTCCTAGTTTTCTGTGGTTCCTGAGACCAGGCGCACCTACCATTTGGCCCTTTCAAAATCTAGGCGCCTGGTTCGAGTTCATCTACCATAGCGACGGTCGCCACAGACGTCTCCCAGCAGCCAGACAAGTAAGGTTAGTCTGGCCTTGTCCACGCTGTCACCCCGTACCACAATGGTTCCCCCGAATGTGTCTCCGGATCCTCCTGTTCCAACCGCTCCTGTCGGTCCAGCTCTACAGTCCTCTGTTCCTCTTCCTGTGGGCAGTTCCACAGTCCCTCCGTCACGTAAACAGGCCTCCTTTCTGGCATCATATAAGACTCTTCTTTCACCACGAACTTGCTGCGGTTCAAGTTCCTCTTTCTACATAACTGATCCTCTTCTGTCATCATCTACTTACGGTCTGGCCTCCGGTCCTCCCGACTCGTCCCGTCAAAATTACAGTTCCATGTACTATATCTCTCACCTTCACAACCCATTTTACACAAAGTTTTCATTCCTGATCCTACAGCATTGTTCTGTCACTTCCTTCGCCTTGGACCCTCCTAGTTGTCACCGTTGGTTCCCTTTGGAGAACTCATCCTAGACACTCCTAGATCTCCCGTCATTCAGCTCGTCTCACACCTCCCAGTTGTCACCGCACTTTCGAGGTAATGTGTTTTTGACATTTTTACTATGCACTAAACTCCTAAACTCAATCTCTCGGACCCAGAATGCGACCGACCAGGCGGTTCTTCGTCACGGTTATCCTGTTCTGTTACCATCGGCTCCCACATTCCAATGGTCCAACTGCATGGGACCGTTGCTGGTTTTTTTTTTCTCTGAAGTCCGTCTGCAGCCTGGTCGGTTGGTTCACTGGATGACATCCAGGGGTTGCCAGCTCGCAGAGTGGGTGATCATCAACCTTGGCTTCCCTCCTTGATGACGAGGTCTGCTAAATACATACAGGTAATGTATATTTCATGGCATAAAAACTAAATATTACCAGGGGCACCTGGTTGAAGGTTGTTTTTATTGCGTAATGAAAATATACATTACCTTCACCCGCCCGGCCTCCCCTCTCGTAACCAAGGTTGTAGAGAGGAAGAATGATGGCTAAATGCGCTTGCCCGAGTGCGTATGTACGATAGCTGATGCTGGTGCATGCGCAATAGGAATGGAACTGCGAGCACGGCAGGAAAGCCAACTTTTCATCGCTAGGGATCTAGAGCAAAGCAAAGGAAGGGAACTGCTAAATAAATAAATAATAAATAAATAACTCAAATCAAACACACACTTCGAGCCACACCTACGAGCCCTTGAATGCCTTGCTATTCAGTTTCTCAGAAACAATCAAGTGAAACTCATGAATATCCAAGAACCCACACATTTAAAGGAGTAGCCAATATTACCACACCAGAGCTCACCTCTGGTTTCTCTTACATGTGGAAAGCCTACCTCCCTCCACCACCACCTAAAGAAGGAGAAGAGAAGAAGCCACTGTCAACGTAACTGGCAGTTGCACCCCACTACACGTTTTTCAAATCAAATGTTACGTTAGTGTGCTAAACAACCAGTGCTTGATGAAGACGGAAGACTTAGTTGAAAAAGTTTAGTGAATCCTGCCGAAAATTCGCAGTGCAGAAGCAATCTGAAACTTCAAGTTGGCGTAAGCGTTATTGTCTCTTCCAAATTCGTTAGTTAGCCAAGTAAAATGAGCCTGTCGGCATTCAGAACTCTTCCAAATAACAGGTAATGTAAATTTTCGTTAGGCAATAAAAACAATCTTCAACCAGGTGCCCCGGTAAGATTTAGTTTCTTACTATCTGCAAAATACTTACCTCCAGTATACATGCTAAATTCGCTGAATTTGGCTTTTCCCATGCTCAAACAATCAAATTTCTTAAATTTATTGAATTCAACGCCAGTTGCCCGCATTTCCCGCTAGGCGCGCTGCAAGCGTCACCGCTGCAGCCGCCTGCCTCCTGGGGAAATCCCCATTCGCTTTTGAGCACACGTGGAGGAAAGACGTGTGTGTTCCCTGCTCTGCAATGGCCGCTAACGGCCGGGATGAACGGTAGTATGGTTTTGGTGTTGAGTGAAGTTGTTTTTAGTGTAACTTCCATGAAGTTGCATGCGAACGTTCGGTATTATTTCAACAAATGAAATGGGATTGCGTTCGAGGATTCGGTGAGTACTGCTCTACTTCGTATTAACGTTCTTTGTGGCCAGGTGACGTTTGTTGTCGTTTGGGCAGCGAACCGGACAATGCACGTGGCGAACTGGACAGCGAACTGGACAATGCATTTGGCGGGCCGGGCAATGGGCCTATTGTTAATTTGCTGACGTTGTGTTTACCTTTATTTTTGTTTTTCAATGATAAAGCTTACCCTAAATCACCCAACGGTGATTTGGCTTCGTTAATTAACTTCGTTTATTGTAGCGAATTGAGCTTCCTTCAATTTTTGTTTTGATTTTGTGAAAAACAGTTAGCCACAAAGGCATCG
>JAHWFP010227915.1:38887-62067 GCA_023313725.1 Lithobius niger
CCAATGTGCCAGTTTGACCAAGATGAAGCAAATTTACGTTACAGCATACGTGCAAGTTTCGCACGTGTAATTGCATTCTCTGCGTCAACAGCGGCTTGCAGAGAAATGCGGGAAATTTGGGAGTATCAAACAGTCAGTGAATGTCTACACATCATGGAACGAGCTTTGTCGTTCAGAAGGACAGTCTAAATAGATCCTCTCGACTGGTGCTGAACATTCTTCCGGAAAAGGGATGCGATCCTGGAATCTGCAGTAAATATCCCAGCAGGTGCTGCGGGATAGCTTCGACTCATGCCCATTCATGGTGCCACAGAGCCTTTTAGAAGTCAGCCCTCGGGGTTGGCGCCAGAGGGAAAGACAAAGACGACTCAACAACCAACAATGGGTAGAGGTGAAAGGGTCAAGGCAAAAATTAGGAGTAGGTCCCTGTCAACCTACCCAACACTAGTTCTAGGATATGGCAGTCACGATGGACGAGGAAGGGGTGTAGGACAAACCACAGGTCGACAGAGGTGCTTGAAAATCCTTGCCGCACAACCACCAAAAGTTTGAATGAGCAACAAGGCCGGCCCATCTCCTAGTCTTACCGCACGGCCGGCGACATGAGAAGAAGGAAAGGGAGACAAGAATGCAAGTCTGAATGAAAATAAATAAAAGGGTGATGCCACACAACCCAAGAGTGTGAGCATTCACCAAGGAAAACTGTGTCTCGTCATCCAGTCACATGGCTAGTGACACTAGACACACACAGCGTCACAATGAAATGGACAGAATGCAATGCCTTGACGCTATGTCGACATGATGCTTTGCAGCGACACTTCGACACTACCGCCGGTTTAACTAGGTTATAACACCGATCCCGTGTCGTTGTTGGGGAAATTGTAAGAACCCAGTCTGTTCAGGCGTCGGAGTTTCGGAGGCTCGCAAAAGTGGTGATGTGCGGTTAATGCAAAGTCGAACGAGGTGGATCGACACTGATTCTGTTGGCGTCAAAAAGACTCGATAACCGCTTTGATGCGCTCGAACAACGGATTCTCGTTTGGCCTTCCTCTTCTTGTAACCGGATACCGGCCCAAGTTCCTCCTTTGTCCCGACATCAGGTGGCACTCCGCTGTGAGAAAGGCGACAGCCTACTCCCTCGGGTGAATCTAAGAAGGAGTCTGGATTGCACATAGTGGAAAGAAGCGTACGACTTCCGAATCCAAATCTCTGAATTCGGGGCAGAATGGTGTCACATAGGAATGAAAAGTATAATGTTTCAGACAAACATAGCAGTGTACCTGTGAACGAAACTGATAGGATTGACCAGGTGTGCAGAATATGCCAAAACGCTAGAACGAGGTTCTCGGGAAATTTCTGAAAACTGTGGAAATTCACTATAAAACGGCTTGCCTACATGGTAAAAGGCTGCGGAAATTCAGAAATTCTGTATGAAAATTCTGTGGTAAATTTTGTCCAGTAAGAATTTTTTGCACCCTTGGGATTGACATTGAGAATGTAGAGTTGGAATAGGTAAGCAAAAAAAAAAAGGTGGGGGGGGAATTGACATCACGATCATTAAGTCGCGGCCTGTAATGCATGTATGTCGTCACCGGCATCCTAGGACGTCGAGAGAGGTGTCATCAGTTTATGGTAGGTTCTCCATCATGACATCTGAACGGGAGCAAAAACAAAATAGTCCGTCTCCGCGATACAGAAGACTTGCCTTAAACGATTAGGTCGCCCTTCACAGTTGTGCTAGCCAGCTGACATCACGCGAAGATATGCGTGGACATTCGCCAACTAAAGGCCTTGAAAGTTGATCATGTACATTTGACATATTAGTCACGGCAATTGCAGTGAAAATGGATCATCCCCAAACCGACATCGCTTCAAATCAACAACAGCAGAAAATCGCCAACATTGGGAGAGCTATTAACGTCGGCTTCTCCAAGACAGAATTTAACTGGACGCATGATGCAGTACCATCAATGCTGACGTCAGCCAACTCGTTTGGATCATCCTGCTATTCCGCAGCAGAATTTGGGCCTGATGAGAAAAGTATACGGAATCTATGCAAAGTTTCGGTTTCCACTTCGAGACATGGCAGAAACGGAAGATGTAAATGAAATGAAAGCAATTACAAATTGAAGGAATTGGTAAAGGAATGTGAGGAAAGATTTCATCATTTGGAAGAAAAGAAAAGGGAAGGAAAGTGTCGACAGTTTTCCCAACTTCAATGAAGATGACAGAAGGTATTGGGGACGGGAATGGTCACGTACGCCTTCCCTCCCTTTTTCCTGCTTCAACAAGGATTCGACTAGATCAGGTCCTCAACAGGGTCTTTTCTCATCACACCATTTGGCCAGCAGCCTCGTGGTTTCTGAACTTAAGGAAACTGAAGAAAGCAGAACTAATCCTCTACCCCTGGGGAGTCTTTTCGATCCCAACACAGAGGACGGACGATCCACACATCGGCAGTGATTCTACGCCTTCACGGGTCATTACTTGAGGAGCAATCTAACACGAGACTGTTTCTCCAGAGAGGTGGCGGACTGCCTCCTTCAGCGCCCTCAAATATCAGCGGGGGAAATGTACAAAGGGCAGCAGTCAAAGGAAATAGGATGGCGGTTAATTCTGTACTGACTTGCATAGGAAGATCGACAGTGGTGGCAAATCCAATGATTTCAAAGCTATTTGCAGCGTTGCGAGCGAGAATGCTCGACCAAAGACGAATAGGTTATTTCCAACCTGGGACCTCCCGCTGGTTCTGACCAGCTTAACTAAACCACCGTATGACCCACTGAGTACGGCGAGCACAGCCTTGTTAAAAAAAAACTAGCTTTAATCGCATTGGCGTCAGCGGTGCGCCAAAGTGAGGCGGCGTTCGCTAGAGATGATGGTCTCCCTCTTCCCTAGAGACTGGTCAGCAGTGTCGTTTGTGTTCCCAACGAATTTTAGAGTAAAAAATTCCAGACCTGTCACGACACCAAAGCCCATAGCGATCCAAGCACTTAGTGGAAAAGTAACAAGAAGCGGTGGAGCGAAACTGCAGTGTACGATACGAACGACGTTCCGATACTACTTGGACAGGAAGGCGGAATCGGTCCAGAGAGTGCAACACGGAGCAGGATGTTCGCCACAGTGTTCGTGGACGTTGACACAGCGTATAGGGAAGTGCTTCACAAACAAGTCTCACCGTTCAAGCTAGGAAGCTGGACAAGTCTGGTAATAAAGAGAGCGTACGTGCCGAGTCCAGCACATCCGGACACTCCAATAGAGGTACAGGCGCACGAGCAACGTGCCTTGTCAGCCTCCGGGGCCTAGGGCTATGGTACACCTCTGGACGAGGTAGTAGCAGTTGGGGCGTGGAGGAGTATAAGTACCGTCATGAAACGTTACTTGCATGATATGCGTGGTGAGGGTGGAAGAGACATAGTAATGCAACACATTGTCGCTGGCTCAAGGGAGCGCCAGTCGGTGAAAGTGTGATGCACACCAAGTAAAGCCATTAACAATCACACGGAAAGCTAAGGTCGTCATGGGTCTAAGAAGGCCTTTCAGACGATGTATCCACAGTGGAAAGGGGAATTCAAAGATAATAACGAGGTGTTTAACTGTATGTTAAATTACTTTGACGAGAGGGCTTGTCCTTTCTTGTTTTGTTGCCCACCTCCTTTCCGACAAAGTCAGCATGTATACTGGAGGTAAGTATTTTGCAGATAGTAAGAAATGAAAATTTTAACTTGTTAAAATTAGTTTTTACTATCATAAAAATACTTACCTCCAGTAAAACCCGCCCGCCTCCCCGCTGACAGAACAAGAAAGGTTCCAAAAGCGAATGGGGATTTCCCCAGGAGGCAGGCGGCTGCAGCGGTGACGCTTGCAGCGCGCCTAGCGGGAAATGCGGGTAACTGGCGTTGAATTCAATAAATTTAAGAAATTTGATTGTTTGAGCATGGGAAAAGCCAAATTCAGCGAATTTAGCATGTATACTGGAGGTAAGTATTTTTATGATAGTAAAAACTAATTTTAACAAGTTAAAATTTTCATTTTTTTTTTATGTGAACTACTTGTTGTTGTGCATAAGGAGTCAGTAGCTCGAACCGTCCTTCAATTTGTATCATGAAGTACTACAGAGGTGTGCCAATAGTTCTTTCGCATTATTATCTGCCATCTTGATTTTGTTTTCAACAATTTTTGTCAGTATGAGCAAGCAACAACATAAATATTGCTAATATAGCTTCTATAGCTAATATAGCTTTCTACTAGATGTGTATGCAAGAAGAAAATTTTTAATTTGAGTCGATTTTGTAACCGAAGAGTCAAGTATCGAGCCGAGTTCGAGTATTTACTGAACACAGTTTATGTGCTAATTTCTTTTAAGTTTGTTAAGTTAACCACTAAAATGCTGCTTAACGGGTTGTGTGGGTTTATGTGTGCAAATGGTTTTTTTCAGTTTTAAGGAACTTAAAAACTATTTCAGCTACTATCGTTTAATCTACACCACTGCAAAACTCTCGAAACGATGAGTGTGGTGTATTGGAATGTCAAAATTGGTCAAAAATTTGCAGAGTTAAGAGCATTTGCACATGTTTCTAGTTTTGCGAGTATGGATGCAAGCAATGAGCCTAATTCAAGTATCACACATAGCTACTTTCAACGACTCTTTTGGGTTAAACAGTAACGGTAACAAACTTATGGTACGAAAAGAACTGTTAATCATTCAGTCAGGAGCTATAATCAGCAATGCCATGTATAAATTTCATATACCCACATGATGTGTTCCGGTCTGGGTGTTCTATTCTTTCGCCACCCCTTCAATCCAGTTATTGTGAATTATATCAATGTTGCCGAATGCATCTAGTGAGTCGGTCGCGTATTGGAAGCCAAGAGTTTGAGCTTAAGCATGATAACACCTATCATGGAAACTGGATGTGGGTTCTCAAAAAATACGTAGTGTCAGAAACCAAAAAACTCGATCAAATACAAAATTACGAAAAAGTTCTACAAAATTGCTAGAGTTTATTTTTTAGTTGCCCCGAAAATTTCCATTACATTTTTTTCATTTAAGCACTCTCCTAGGTTCTCATTGTTTTATCCAGAGAAAGAAAGTTGGGTTCCCTGCCAGTCCCGTAGTGATTCCTCTGCGCGGGCGCAGTCCTTCTATATAAGCGCTGGGGCCGCGCCATTCATCATCTTTTTCTCTGCTGCTACGCGATGCGGCTGCTTTTCCACTGCTCCTCGATTGCCACCAATTCCTCGTTTCATCGCTGCCGTTCCTCGCTCCTTTCCTTGGGCCCCCTCACATCCTCTCGCGTTTGGGGTGTGCTCTTGGACCCAATCCGGGACGGATCGCACATTGTTCCGGTGCAACTGGAATTGGTTTATTTGCAATCCGTTTGGTCACGTTTCACTTGGAATCGATCTGCTGGGCATCGATCCGCCTGACAGCTAGCCGCTTGGTGCCGATTCACTTGACGACGATCCTCTACATCGATTGCCCTCGGCCGTGTTCACCCTTCCTTCCTCCCTCCCAGCAGCCTTCTTGAGCAAGAGGATCGGGAGGGAGGGTGGGGGAAGGAGGGGGGGGGGGCGGAATCGCCGTCTAGACTGCTTTTACCAAACGAATTACGTTCCTCAACGAATTGGAAGAAATGCTGCCTTCTCCGGTCTTGGTTCCTGTGCTCCTCGCCATCTGTTGATTTTGACTGAGGCTCGAGGTAACTGGACTGAGCTGTCCCCTTCATTGTTTGTTGTTACAAGACGATCTGTTGGCGCGTCACAATCTGCCCGTTCCGCCGCTTCTCAAGGACAGAATCCCTCTTTCCGTTGATGTTTTCTTAGCCAACAGACGCTGCTATCTTGCACGGCGGTTACCTCTCCACCTACCTTCCAGGGGGAACTGACGCTCGACAGTCGAACAAGCGTTTTTTTTTTTCTTCCTCTACGATTCCAGCCCTGCGCACGGCTTACCATCCCGGGCAGATTCTCGATCCGCACTCGCTTACCCCTTCCTGCCTACTTCTGCATGGGGATTGCCAAGCAATGAAGCCGTCCCTGCTGTCCTCTCATCAATCTTCCGTAACCGCCTGGGGTCGTGCAGCTTTCCGCCAGCCGACCCACAGCCTTGGACGGACTCATGTTCCTCGATCTTTCCTCGTTCCTCCCTAACCCTTGCTCTGCAAGGGGGGGGGTGAACGTCACGGTAACCAGGATGATTGCTAGACTGATACAACCTCCTTCGACATGGATACCATTCGCTCTGCGGATCGATTGTTATGTGCTTTTGCTAGCATTGCTACCCGCTGCGCATTGATTCTGTGCAGCCTCCTTGGATCTACGCCGCATGGTCCTGGCTTTACATCGATTATTACAAAGAACTGCTTCGTCACTTTCCTCCTTGTCTATTCTTTGCATCCAGTGGTGCATGCTGCTTGTTTTGACGAAATAGGGCGAGATATCCCTCTGTGCCGCTACCTGCCTCGCATCTTACTGTGCAACCCTTATCTTATAAATACTTGGTCTATGCAGTCCGGTTCATTCTGAAGTAATAAATGGTGTAGAACAGGTTACGGTTCACCTGGCCTCACTCCCACAACCTAAACGCCCGTAATTTACACTAATACTGGGCACTTCAGTCCGTGAATCTCCCGCGGTTAGTAGGGGGCCTGGCTCATATAAAGTATTGAAATTATTAAACGGAATTGGGGAATTATTGTTACCTTCAGCTTTAATTAAAGTTAACACGAGAATCATCACAAACGCACATACCAAATGAGTCCACTTCCAAATACTTATAAACGTCAGTCAGTTTCTCCAGAACTTCCTCACATAACCACATCAAATACAAGTCCTCTTTGAAACACTTTGCGTGGGCTAATCAGCGCCAAAACATTGCAAAAAACCTTCTCTCCTTCCTTCCCAAAGAGAGGTCATAACTGTTACAGTAAGACTACATTTTTTTAAAAAGTAACAATTAATAATAACACATAAGACAAACATTATAAATCAGGGCTACAAATTTGATTGTTAGGTGCACAACAATATGTAAATAAGTAGTCATTAACAACGAGGGAAAAAAATAAACAAGTGGCAGCACTTAAAAGCACACTAGGGTCTAATGTGTAAGGGTACAAATATGTAAAGCGATGCCCAAAGTGCGTAGGCGACTTAAGGAGGCGATATCAATTGCGTCACATTCCTCCTCCTGCCACCGCCTTGTGCGGATATGCTGAGGACCGTTGCTCTCTCCAACAGGTCCAGTCTTAGATCCACCTGCCGATCCGCCTATCGTTTCGCATCCTACACACCACGCGCCATGATTGTGCGTGAGGAACCACTGATCCGCCCAGCGTCATCGTTCTCTCCTGCTCGGCTTGGAGCTCCCGGTCCTGGGAAACGGTTCTTGTTCTTACTTCGGCTCAAGTCTTCTTGATTCCTGCATCTCCACTTCGCATCCAGACACCCGGGTTAATCTACGATCCTTAAGAAGACTCCCTTCCGTCCGCTCTGGGACCGAGCGTGACGAGCCGTCAGTTGGTTCTGCACAACCTATGGACAATTCAGCGATCCATCACTCCCAATTCCTCCTCCTTTCCGGTTCGAATCTTTCTTCTCGATCCCTAGAACCTGGACCCCGTTTCTTCAAGACTTGTTGTTGCATCGTGACTCGTCTGCGCATGTGCAGGCGCGGCTTTCTGGGCTCCCGTCCTGTTAGGATGTGCTTCCTAGCCTCCTTCGTCGCTGCGACTCCATCTGTGAACGCCTTGCGCCTACGATACGTTCCGGGTACCGTTCCTCCGGCCATCGCCGTCGCGTCTTGTACTCCCTTGTTTGTTTATATGACCGATTGGCCGAGTCTACCGTTTGGGCATTGCAGTTCCCGGTTAGGACTTGAGCAGTCCAATACCCTCGGTTCCTCGTCCGCTCCCTTCGTCATTCCAGTTAGCTGCTACCTGTTCCCTTCGACTCCGTGGTTATAAGAAGGGTTTCACACCCTTCCCGCGGATCCGTTCCACAGACCATTCCCCTTGGCTTCGGCGTCACATTGGAATAAACGCTTCAACCATCTGCGACGCCGCTTTCCAAGAGCCTAGTTCATTTATTCTTCCTGTGAACAGCACCAATCCCGGCCTCGTTATCGTCCTGCAGGTCTACGATCCCCCTCCAATGACACCTCTATTACTGTCGGCGGCAATCACCACGGTTCCCAAAGATGATGTTCCGCCAGTCTTCGTGCCCACTATTCCCGTACCGACCGTCTGCACCGATCCTTTCTTTCTCTATCACATATCCAACAAGGTTGTACTGTTCCTGAAGTCCTTAATTCCCGATTCACAATGCATCTTGCCAAGTACGCGCCTCTGGAACGGACGGTTCCCTCCCACCCGCTTCACTATTCTGCCTTTGAATCCCTTGACCCTAGGGACAGTACCATGCTCCTTGATCCCTGTCACGTACCGTTCTGATACACTTCTCTCCCACCACGGTTCCTGCGATCCCATCTATCTGTTCCACTACTGCTTCATCGATTCCTTGCGGACAGCCTCCGCGGGACACGGAATACATGTCTCTTTCCCTTGGAGCTACGTGGACATTACAGACCTCTACACTGATTTCGTTTTTCGGCACAGACCCGCAAACCTGCGACCTGGCAAACTGCTTCACCACTTCCGCGCCCTCTAGATTTGCCATCCCGTTCCTCGCAGCACTCTGTTCACTTCCGATCTGCCTTGTCACTAACACAGCCTTCTCGGGATCAAGTTCGTTCACTCTTGGATTCAGCAATGCTACATTTCAAGCCCAAGTCATCCTCCGATCCACCGCTTCCCTCTACTAACATACCGACCCGGGTTCTTCCCAGCGACCTGGTCTTGCTTCGCCAGCAGCTCCACTTTCTACACCGATTCGTGCGCCTACGACGCGACGCTCCCTCTTCAGAGAAAAGGTCTCAGTCTCCGGTTTTTCGATGACACCACCGATCCTCCTTTCTGTAGGGACCTCAGTCCTTTCGAGATTACTCTTCCGCATCTGCTTTGAGCGGCGGGGGCATCATCCCTGTTTGATCCCGGTACGAACGAGCGTTCCTCAACAGGCTGCCCAGTCCGACGCTTTTCTACGCCGCCCGGCACTTCTCCATCCTCTTCATTCATCTCACCCTTGACTCACCCTGGACACGGTTACGAGCCCCTGTCTGCTCGATCCTCCGCCTTCCTTGCAACCTCCTTGCGTACCTCTGGCGGATTGTAGCCAGGGCAAGTGATCCCTGCCACCAGGCTTCCGACTGCGCTGTACTTCCTTTCGTCAGACTCTATCCCGCCACGCTGGTGTGCTTTTAGGTCCAGCAGTGCCTGGCCGGATGATAGGTCCGGAAATATTCATGGAAAAATAAGAAAAATTGAAATATTTCCAAGGCATGCCGGAAAAATTGGAAAAATTAACGGGATAAATGCAGTTTAACTCTTTGAAGTAACACTACTGAATCTGAATAGTGCCCTTGAACGCTTTCTTTTACAAATCTTTGAAGCAAAGTTAAGAAAAGTTACATTACCAAATTTTCAGGCAAGCTCGTTTACATCACTCATAACATAAAACTTTTAAGAACCAGTGAAAGTAATCATGAGCAAGCGGCCCCGCGAAGTAAAGTAACCATGAGCAAGCGGCCCCGCGAAGTAAAGTAACCAAGCATACTACAACGACAAGTACAAGTACCACAACTGCAGCAACAACGAGAGTGTCAATGTATATGATGCTGATCCAGCTGCTGGTCCCAGCTGTAGCAAAAACTACAAGTACAATCCATGGTGATATCCATGATTAACCTAAACAGTTCTTACATTAGTAGCACTTCATTGGTCTAAATTGTCAAAACAGTTAAATTTGCCAAATTCTATTTTTTAGGAGTCTGCAGAATGTATGTAAATGACAGCAGCGATAGCAAAAAGTCCGTGTCAAATAATGAAAAAAAAAACAGCAATAAGATGGATATGATGGCTCAAACCTTACCTTTTTTATTACTCTTGTCTTGTCACAAAGTTGTTGGTGAACCAAAATTATTATTGAAATACAATAAAGATAATTTCTTTCACTTTTTTTCAATTTTTCAAATTTTTCCGGAATTTTTGGGAAAAATATCTGAAATTTCCGGGAATTTTATTTTTCCGGAAAAATTGCAACCCTAGCCGGATCGGCCTACTACTCCTGGGCCGGCTGCATTTGGATCATCACCGGTTCGGTGTCTCTCCAGTGTTCCCGTTAGGAGTGTTTCCTTGGAACGGCATCTTTCTCTCTACTCTCGGTTACCAAGACCACTCTTTCACTTAATGCGTGGGTCACCAGTCCAGTGGCGATGTCCTCCACATACCGACCCGTTTCCGCCTTTCCGGGCTTAACTCACAGTCCTGGCTTACGGTTTCACCCACCTGCCGCCACCTGAGCTTATGGAAGCTTCGGGGCCTCCCCCGTTCCTACTCCACGCTGCACCATCTCGGTTCCCTCTTGGTCCGAGTCCGTCGTCTCTCCCCTTGGAACAGTGGTTAAGTTCATTTCTATTGCCCTTCGGAAACATAATTACCTGTGTTTTGACTGCATTCTTTCCTGAAGGATCATCCTTTAGGAAAGGAATGCAATAAAAACACAGGTAATGTCTGTTTCCTTCGGGCAATAGAAACAAATTTCAGCCAGCCAGGCAGGAGGGCTGGCAAAATACTCTTTCTATTGCCCTCCGGAAACATAGATTACCTGTGTTTTTATTGCATTCCTTTACTAAAGGATGATCCTTCAGGAAAGAATGCAGTAAAAACAGGTAATCTATGTCTCCGAAGGGCAATAGAAACAATTTTCAGCCGGCCAGACAGGAGCGCCGACAAAATACTCTTTTGATTGCCGTCTTCAGTATCAAACTTCGTATTACTGTAACCTCGTCACTTCAAAATATCCCTTAGGGTTCCAGTCACCTTTGGCGGCTGTTTCTCCTTTGCCCTGGAGCCTGTTTGCAACAGCTTCATTCTGCACGCCGCTTCCGGCCCTGAACCGATTCCCTTCAACTTCGAAGCAGCATCCAGCTCTACGATCCTTCTGGACTGATCCTCCTCTCTCAGTTGCCGCTCCCGGTAGACAAGCATGACAACCAGTCTTCTCTTCAAAGCCACTGAGGGTGCCGACGATCCGTCCGCCGATTCCTGCACTGATACTTCTTCACTCACTTCTCCGGTTGCTTTCAGGTTGACTGAGCCAGTTGGCTTCAGGGTGGCCAGTCTGTAGCCAGGGCGCCATCACAAAGGCCCACGTTCCGGTGACGAGGTGTTGAGTGCTTAAATGAAAAACAGGTAATGGACATTTTCGGGGCAACTAAAAACGTTATCTTTTTCTTTTTTATTGCCGTTCCGAAAATATACATTACCTGTTTTTTCGGCTCCAGCCAGCCCTTCCTCCCATCTTGAGTCACCTTGGTGACAATTGAGAGGATCGAAAAAGGATGAAGAATGGCACGGTCCCAGTGCTTTTATAGGAGGACTATGCCCACGCATGCGCAGAGGAATCACTACGGGACTGACAGGGAAGCCAACTTTCTTTCGCTGGATAAAGCAATGAGAACCCAGGAGAGTGCTTAAATGAAAAACAGGTATATAATTTCGGAATGGCAATAAAAATGATCTTAACCAGTTCCTGGTAGGATAACATTTAGTGCCGAACAAAGTGATAGATTTTGTGAAGTGCCAAATGAAGTGCTCGAGGCAGTTTGTTAAAACGATCTGTTTTATAGTATATCAACCTCTGCAAACTGAACCGTCACCTAGCCAAGGACCGGATGGGGGAATTAAAGATTTCCACAGATCTTGAGGATGCACATCTGCACATCCCTCTCCATTTGTCCGTTACCCCCCTTTTTTGTTTTTGTGCTGGGAGAATATCTTCTCACTTTCAGACACTAGGCTCCTGCGTCCGGTATTGGCACACCTTCACTTACAGAACATCTAAGCATGCTCCAACCTGGGCGACTGGCTTGTCGGGCACTTAATCGGCCAGCAGTCACCCATCCCCATCTGAAGAAATGCACTTTGCACAATTGGGGCTAGAACTGAACAAGCGACAGTTGCGGCTTTTGCCGAGCCAGACTTTCTTTTTCGTAGGAGCTTTCTTCGACCTGACCCAGGCAACCTTAAAACTGTCCCTGGATCGGATAGGCAGGACGCAGAGTGCGATCCTTCAATTCGTCAGAAAGAAGTGCACCGCAGCAAGGGAACTGGCGTCAGTTGTTGGGATTATCGATTCCAACGCAAGATTGTTGCCTCTAGGCAAATGGAGGACGAAGCCAATCCACTGGTTCTGGAAGGAGGAATGGAAGCCGCAGACCGCCTGGTCGGACGTCATTTCCCTTTGGGACCTCCCAGTCGAAGGTCTTATGTGGACCGTTGCTGCAGAACATCTAGGAGTGGGACAACCCTAAGTGCCAACACCGAGTTCGCTGCTCTTCTCCGATGCCTTATCGGGGTGGGGAGCTTACTTCTCATTCGCAGACTCCGACTCACTGTGTTACCTGTTTACAACAAATGGGATATCCCTCTGCTGTAGGCACTTGTCTTCTAGCCTAATTTGCATACAATGTAAACCTATAATTTATTCAAAAACTTGTGTCACCTGACGCCTCTCCCTGTCCTCTCTCTAAAGCCCTAATCACCACTGTTCTTTTGCCGACGGCACGAGTCGGTTGCATACGGAGATTGGTTAACGATTCTATTTTTGAGTTGCATTACTTAAAATTAAATTCCTGGGTATCGGGATTATTGAACGCAAGATGCCTAAAGACGATAGGACGAAGCCGAAAACCGTTCGAGTGGACTACAGAGAAAAGGATTCGGCAGGAGGTACGGGTGCTGCGGCGCCAAAGGCTGGAGAGACTGTGAGTAGTAATGGTGCTGGCCTGGCCGTTTCCTTGCCGCTACGGAAAATGATTAGGCCTAATGCTAAGGCGTTGAGCTCAACCGAGCAGTTGATTCCATGGGGTAGTTTGGCGTCGATATCGGAGTTACCGAGGTTGCTTGGCGCGGAGTTGCAATCGGTCGTTCGAGATGCATTTGGAAGTGGTAGAAATGCTGTTGACAATTATTATGATGATGACTAGAGTGGTGGTCTGAGTGAAGAGCCATTTCCAATGGGAGCGAGCGGTTGCTATGGCAACGACCGATTGGGTGAAAACCGTCATGCGGCCGGGGCCGTGGTTTGTGTATTAGAGGTATGGCGCCATTTCGGGACGAGGAGTTTGACAGGCGAGAGGCACATTTGGCGGTGGAGAATGAGATTGCGGGTTATATGAGGATAACCAGGTTGATAGAAGAATTGAGGAGAGATTATATGATAACCACGGAAATGTAAATAGAAAAAGGTCATGCGATGACCGTTATGAAATAAATGAGTGGCTACACGATAGCCGATTGGGGTTTGGCGCAAGGTTACGCGATAACCGTAACGAGTGTGACGCAAGGCTACAGGATAGCCAGGCGGAGATTGGTGATTTGTTACGAGATAACAAAGGGGCACGTTTGGCGCCCTGTTTAGCACCAGATGCCGCTGGGCCGGAGGTGATCGAAATTTCAGGTTTACCCGAAGCAGTTTCGGAAAAACGCCCAGTTTGGGAAATGGATAAGAAAATTCTGGCATGGTCTACCCACAAAAACGAACGTCTGTCAAAGGCCGAAAGAGACTCGATCCATGATCGTTACGTTGTAGCTGGGGAAGTGCCGAAGGACTTTGTGGCCCCTAAAACGCCGTTGCAACCGAGGAGTGCAGGATCGCAATTCAGGCCTGGAAGCCGTAGATGTGGCTCGTGGAACACACAGCTGTCACAAACCATTGTGGATGCGACTACACTACAGTTGCAGGCGCTGTTGGGAATGAATAGGGCTCGTAGGGAAAGATTGAAGTTTGCATTTACGGAGGAATTACGGCCTGAAATTATGGCTCAGGAGCCAACTTTGGCAGAGATGTTTGGTAAACCATTACAGGACTTGCGCCGGCGCAACAGGAAGTGGCGATTGCTCAAAAGGTGTCGGTTGTGAGCCGGTTTGCACGGCCGCTTCGACGTAGGGGCAGGGGGTGGTGGCCCTGGGGACGGATATGATAGATGGTAGAAGACCCACGGTGGGGTGGGCCAGTCCTGCCAGGGCAGGGCTGGCCGAGATTATGAGTTGAATTATGATTTTTCTGTGGCGCAACGTCTAGAGGTTACGTAGACAGTTACCAAATAGTCAGTGGGACACTGTAGGTGTTGTGCCATGTGAGCGGGTGTCGGGGAGAAACCTGCGGTTTGAAAATGCAGCAGAGGTTCATGAATTGACGGGTGTAGCTCAGGAGATCCTTGAGGCGGATATTACGGCTAGTACTATGAAAGGTTATAGGTATAAGTGGTCCCGCTAGATGGCTTGGTGCGATCTGCGTGGTGTAGTGCCAGAGGAGGCGCCGACCGCTGTCTGTTTATATTTTTTGGCAGCTTTATTCACGGAGCACCGTCTATATAGCACCATTGTGGGCTACCTGGCCGCTATTTCGAAGTTCCATCTTGGTTGGGAGAATGGCACGATGGCGTTTCATCCATTGGCGAAGAAGTTTGTAAAAGGAATGTTTCACAAGCGGCCCCCATTACCACGATACGTAGCTATATGGGACCTGGCTAAGGTAGCGAGTTTTCTGCGTGGACAACATCCGCCAGCGTCGCTTACACTGAAGCAGTTGACGTTAAAAGTTGCAATGCTTGTGGCCATTGGGGCCGGTAGTAGAGCGAGTGAACTAGCGAAATTAGACTTGGCGAGTTTTGTGACGTGGAGAAAGCCGAGGCAGTATTTGTGGTACAGGGACACAAGACGTCGAGGAGTGGTACCCTGTTTCCGTTGATACTCCTGCAGCGTCACGACGACCGAACCCTAGACGCGGTCGGGTATGTCGCATCATACATCAGGCGTACAGCGCCACTTACGGACTCGCAAGTGATGATGACAGGAGACCGGCCAACCAGACTGTTCCTGTCATATGGGAAGCCCCACCAGCCAGTGGGAGAGCAGTCGGTGACGAGGTGGCTGTGCGAAGTTGCACCTATCGGACATTGACACGATGCTGTTCAGGGCGCACGCGGTTAGATCTGCAGTGTCATCAGCAGCTGTGGGATGTGGCCCTTCGGCATCACAGATTATGGCAATGGCCAACTGGGCATCGTCGTCTGTATTTGAAAGACATTACCACCGTGAGGTGGACGTTGGATTGGCAGGGACAATTCTGCAGAAGATGAGAGCTCTAGGCTGTCTATGACCTAAGGTAAATGGTGCTGGCCTAGCGCCACGTTTTAGAATCTGATCCCGTTTGTTGTAAACAGGTAACACAGTGAGTCGGAGTCTGCGAATGAGAAATGATGATTCTATCAGAGAACTTGTTCTCGCAGGAGAATCGAAGTTCTCAGTAGAATCCGACGAAACTGTGCAGTATGTTACCTTTACTACCGCTCCCGCCTCCCTGGCACTCTTGTGGCTCAGCTGCAAAAGACAGTGGTGATTAGGGCGTTGGAGAGAGGACAGGGAGAGGCGTCAGGTGACACAAGTTTCTGAATAAATTATAGGTTTAAATTGTATGCAAATTAGGTTAGAAGACAAGTGTCGACAGCAAAGGGATATCTCATTTGTTGTAAACAGGTAACACAGTTTCGTCGGATTCTACTCTGAGAACTTCGATTCTCCTGTGCGAACAAGTTCTCTGATAGAATCATCATTTCTCATTCGCAGACTCCGACTCACTGTTACCTGTTTACAACAAACGGGATCAGATTCTAAAACGTGGC
The DNA here is from genome assembly GCA_023313725.1 of Lithobius niger. Lineage (NCBI taxonomy): Eukaryota > Metazoa > Arthropoda > Chilopoda > Lithobiomorpha > Lithobiidae > Lithobius > Lithobius niger. The sequence continues at coordinate 54,693 of JAHWFP010227915.1, forward strand.
GCTCGGCCAGCACCCTGGCAATCATATTCTGGGAGCAGGATTTGATAAATTAAACGGTGGGTATTATGTGCGAACAACGCCACAGCCTTTGGTTATGTAAGGAATGAAGGAGGGACATGTTCCAAATCGCTAATGGAGGAGACGTCCCTTCTCTTCCAAGCGTGCAATGTCTTCAAAATCATTCTGGTCCCGAGGTCCAGTGGTGCCAATCTCCCCTGCTCTCACCTCCCCCCCCCCCTCCCCACCCCGGTGTTTATAAATGGTACTGCTATATTTCCGACTTACTCCACGGAGGAAAGAAAAGAGATGGAGCTGACATGACGTCATAGCTGCGCGCTACCTGCTGAAGCCAGTTGGCGGAGAGAAAGACGCATGGCCGCCATCTTAGTTAGTTCAAGACTACTTGTTTGCAAGCGTTCGCAACGCATATTTCTCCCATATCTTTTCAATGTTTTGATGAAAGAAGAAAAAACAACTGGCTCACTAATTTCAACTTCGAAAATAGCAATCTCGGACGTAAACAAAATTAAATTACAGATTCTTAGGTTTTGTTAATGCAACGTTTAAGGTTGCATTAGAATACTATTTCAACATTTAGAATGCAGTATTTTTTTTTGAATGCCTAGTACTTCGGTTAAGTTTAGGCTAAGTTTATTAAGGAGTCTTAATAAACTTAGCCTAAACTTAACCGAAGTACTAGGCATTCAAAAAAATACTGCATTCTCCAAGAAAATAATATCATATCAAAAACCAGAACTGGTAAAAGGGGCCGCCAAGTTCCGAATGGTTCGGCCCTTCAAAGGAGTGATATCAACACACCAAAACATCCGCCAAGTTAATCGCACCGCTTAATAATTCGAAGGTTAAATGAAAACTAGAACATTGCTACTTTCGGTAGCAATGTTCAAGTTTTCATTTAACGTCCAAAGTATTATTCGGTGCGATTAAGTTGGCGAATGTTTTGGTGTGTTGATATCACTGCTTTGAAGGGCCGAACCATTCGGAACTTGGCGGCCCCTTTTACCAGTTCTGGTTTTTGATATGATATCACTCCTTTTTTTTTAATTGTGTATGGACTCAACTACACTACCCTGCAGATGAGTAATAAAGTGCCACGTCAACAAGAAATTGGTTTTCAACAATTTGCTACTACCTTTTGCTTATAGGCCGAACCATTCTCAACTTAGTCACCTCTTTATTGGTTTTTGGTTTGGTTTTAATTTTGTTGTAATTGTTGTATTTAGTTAGTTTTGGTGTGTTGATATCACTCCTTTGAAGGGCCGAACCACTGTCAACTTGGTGGCCTCCTTGCCAGTTTTTTGGCTTTGTTTATTTTGCTTTGTTTTTACACTTAGTTTATTTTTCGTGAATTGTACGTGAATACAATTTCTTTGCAACGTTGTTTAGATTTATCGTCATACACTAGTGTGTGCCTAGGCACGTACGTCAGTATACACGTTCTCATTGTCGGAACTTTAGCCGTCCAATGAGAGACGATGCCGACAATACTAACAATGGTTATAACAATATTTTCGTAGTTACGCGCCCTCCCACGCCATCCCCTGTTACTTCCCCAGGCTCCAAACCATAAAAGGTACGCAGTTCGTATTGTATTGCACCCGTTCGTCCAGTTTCATAGCTGGAAGCCTTCCCGTTATCTCGGAATCGATGAATAATCACCCTATGGGATTTAACATAGGGATGAGCGGACTAGCTAGCTAGCTAGGTGGTAACACATTTTCAATGTTATTGAGGGGCAGATTTTGCATTGAAAGCAGCATAGCTGGCATTCAAACACGAGTTAATTTTTGTTAGGTGGGTCATTGCTCTTGATTTCAACACAATTTAAGCTTTTGTATCACATTATTATTTTTTCCCAAGTACCTGAAATGTGCCCAACTATGCTTCAAGATATAAGACACTGACGCTATGGCGTCGCGCTACAATGGTTTACAACCTCGACAATTGAATTGATGTGATGTTTGTTGCCGACTTGGCACGACACACTAGCGTGTGTCTAGATTCTAGTCGTAGTAACCAAGGCTCGTTTTGTGGTTTCCTCAGCTGAAAGTTATAGAAGTTGTGGAATCTTTTTTCGACTTGAAATACGTAAAAATAGAAAAAAAAAAGAATTATTTTTGCAATAAAACGAAAAATCCATGACCAGGGTCAGTAGCTAGGAATTTTTTTATGGAGGGTGGGGAGGGGGGATGGGACTGGCAAAAAATAAACAAAATCGGTACCATTTCAATGCAAAAAAAAACCACTTCTGACGCAAAAATACTTCTGATATATATTAGAAAAAAAAAACTGAAATTGAACTTGGGTAAGCTTTTTAAAGTCCGTCTTGTCTTTCTTGGGGACACTTATATTTAAAAAAATAAACTAAAATATCCATGACTAAGAATTTGGGGGGGGGGGGGGGGGGGCTAAGGGCAAGGAGAGAGACGGGCAAAAAAAAAATCGGTACCATTTCAATGCAAAAGAGCCTTCTGACGCAAAAAATACTGAACTATAATGGATAAATTGAAATTGGACCCGGGTAAGCTTTTTTAGTCCCTCGTCTTTATGGGGATACTTACCTCTCACACACCCCCCCCAAACGTGCGCCCTTGTCTATGTCAGTATAATGGGGTTCAATTTCTCGCCCATTTAAGTAAAAATATATTCAGTAAATAATATTTTAAAATTACAGTATACTTTTAAGCGGCATTGGTTTTTTTCTTTGTCGACTAGGCTACTACACGAAATAAAATAATAAAACCATGATTTCAAAACACTTTCCCCTACCCAAGCCAAATGGGAAGATTTTCTACCTGGGCATTAGGCCTACTTGTAGCAAGAATTTATAGGGGGTTTGGCTTGTAGTAATGATCATCCGCACTGACATTACAGCATAAATGTCGATATTTTTCCCACATACATAATTTCATATGAATTATTGTTAAAGTGGTAATGAATTTTTAATCAGGCAAACATTTACATTTTATATTACACAATTACATTTTTTTACATTTTATGTCGCACAGTTACACGAGGTTTCTTGTTTTCTGTCCTGTTGGTGCAGCCGAATGCCACGCAAACGACCATTGTTGGAAAATCACAGTTGTGGTAAATGACGGGCTATGGTTAATAATAATCAAGATAACACCTCTATAAATGTCTGATAATACTTGTTTAGTACCCACGTGAGTACCATTGTCAGCGGCTTGGGCGAACTAACCAAGATGGCGGCGCTACCGTGAGGCGACGTAAGCGCCCTCCCTCGGCTGGCGTCCCTACGATGACGTCATGCCACCCCTTTTCTTTCCTCCACGACTCAGACTAGTGGATGGGGGTGTAAACCCCCCGCCCGCATGCTGCCACACCCACACTTTCGCCCATTTTATTTTCATACACTTTATTTCTATCCCGTCATAACAATAACAGTCGGGTGCTGCAACAGCATATGCTGTTCCCTTTTGTTTTCAATTAATATTCAACCGTGCATAAAATTATAAACTAAAACATTTTTTTTTTTGTAGTTTTCTAGATTTGTGTGTTGTGTTGACTGCTGATGGGTTGTGTTGTGGTGACTGGCGGTGTGTTGTTGTTACATATAAATACGTTCATATTTTTCCATCCCCCCCCCCCCCCCCCTCTAAAATGCCAGTGAGGAGTTGCTCCTCACTGAACCATCCCCCCTCGCTCTCTAGGCACCACTGCTGAGGTCCATTTCCGGGAACCCGAACGTGTGGGTGGACGGACTTTCCAGGGGATCCCAGGTGCCTACTCCCTTACGGAAACTGGACCCACAGATTTGCGAAGTGTTATTCCAACGATGGGGAAACCCGATTGTTCCCCACGCATGTGTTAAAATAAAATTAGGGTGATATCGAATCAACTGCCTTGGTGCTGGGAAACAAAACCCACACCTTCACTCACAGACAAGCTTTTGACAGGGTTGGAATATAAAGCAATAGTTACAACACAACACTTCCACATCCTGCAGATGTGTGTGCATTTATCACCTCCTAGTAATAAGAATTGCTTTTGACAGTCGAAATGAGGGTTTGCTGAACATTTCTTTTTTACAAGACGTGGGTCCCATACTTTTTCTGGTTTTCATGAGTTTGCTTTCCACTCGGAAAAAAATAAACTACTTGATTCTTACCAATGTGGGCGTGCCTGAGAACCAACTTTCTTTTTTTTTGCAACAGGGTTAAAACCTGAAAGTCATTGTGAAATTTAACCTGTACAACCAAATAACTGTAGTTAACCAAATTACCAAACGTATTCACCAAATAAGCTTAATCTACTCACTCACCCTGAGTACCTCTGTTCAAAAAATATCCCTGCAGCTTCTCAACTAACAGCCACTTAAAAAGTAGTTGTTTCCGTTTTAAGACCTCTACAAAAAGGGTTTCAGAGTATTTAAGGGAAGGAAATTGTATACTATGCAGTAAGTAGGAATTTTGGTTCCAATTGTGAATTAAAATTTTGTTATGCACTAAGTTACTGTTGAAAAAGTAAAATCAAATTTGAATTGAGAAGTTATTAGGCCTACTTTGTGAATGGCTACTAATTGCTTAAAAATTTTGGCAGGTAAAAAATATACGGGAAGGTGACCCGACTCAAGAATCGCACATCATTCTAGAATTGTGTCTGAAGGATGCAGTTTGGATGAATAAGGTATGCTTCTGTTGCAATGTCTATTTTGCTGTCTCATGGATGCCATTATAAGAAAACCATAAGTTGTCCCTTCAGAGAAAATTTTTAGTCACGGCGCTGCTTTCTGCATTACCGACACCGTGTGCTAATTTTTCGATGTTTAATCAATGACATTTATAAATGTTTCGGGAATTTTGTTTACTACCAACTGCAGAAAGAGTATTTTACAAAATTTTACAAAATACTTACAAACTATTTTTTGAAATTTTCTCATATTTTTTCAAGGTATTTGAATTTATATTTAAGATAAGCCGTGAAAAAAAATTCTTTGCTTCTCGAGCATTTTCGTAATTTACAAAAGTGACCCGGTGACCAGACTTTTTATTTTTGTTTAATAATTCAAAATTTGGCCACTTTCTCAATAACTTTTTGCTATTTTAAAAAGCAAACAATTTGTAATAAAAACAATCTCCTATGCAAATACAGAGTAGTTTTTTGCTCTTAAAATGCTCGAGACACAAAACAATAGCACAGTCTCCTGAAAGTCCAATAAAAAATTTTGACCAGAGGGGTTTTGGGTCATTGCGGCCATTTACTAAAACAGTTAAAACCTAATAAAAAAAAAAAGTGAATCATTAGAAAAATATAGACAGTAGAACGTCGATTATACAAACTAATAAGGACCGAATAGTGTTCGGATAATCCAATTTACATGCAGAATAAGAGGAAAAATAATTTTCTGTACTCAGTTTTAGTGTTTGTGAACTATGCTTGATCGTATATGACTATTGAAAGAAAGTTTTACCTCAAATGACTCCAGGAATATAAAGCAAAGTCAATGCTTATAAATCTCCTTCAAATACCGATGGTCCGGAAAATTTACTTAGGTTTCTTTCATTTTTACGTACTTTTGTAACCCGGCACCAGAAGTGTTCCAGTTTCTTCAAACTAGCAAATTTTCGAATGCCTATACCGGCATTCTTCCTCAGGCTTGGGCAATGAGACGCACACGCAACAACTGTCCTACTTCCACAACGAACGTGATGATTCAAATTACCCCTTCCCCCTCTTCATTGTATGAACTTTCCAGGTTACTGCTGTCAAGCTCAGTGTTTGTTGCAGCAGCAGCTGTAATAGGGAGAAACTATTTCTACTTCGTTTCAAGTTTTCATACAGTTCAAGGGTCACAATTTTATTAATTTGCTTAAATGCAGGGTTCTTTGCCATTCATAAGCTGCACTGTTTTATCCTGTCAGTGCTGAATAGCGATTGCCTCCACGGTGCGGAGTTGTGCCTCTTTGAATGTATTGGATTTTAGCATCACTCTTGTGCCATGTTCTCAGTGTGTGGATAGCTATTGCACTTCTTTTGTCTCTCTTAGAGGTGGCTTTTGCGTGCTCATTGACCCTTATGCTAAATTTTGTTTTCGTTTCACCAACATAGCCAAGAGGTCAGTCACTGCACAGTATTCAAAAGACGCCCCAGATGTAGTTAGTCTGCAGCTTTTGATCGTCATAGATCTGTTTTTCCTCTTCTCCATCACTCTGGACAACATTCTCCTCTTCACTTTTCTCACTTTCTTCCTCTTTTTCTCTTGTCTACTTTTTCCACTTCTCTCATATTCGTCTTACTCTTGGTCTGGTACTGGTGTTCACTTGCGTTGGAGCTATAGCCACTCTCTCATCCTGTTCTGGTTCATGCTTTTCCGGCTCTGGTGCCCTATTTTCAGGTTGTCTTTCATCTTTGATCGAAGGACACCTGGTTAGGTTTGTGAAGGACAAGCTTTTGAACGAATCAGAGGCGGAGGGGCTCAAACCAAAACCGGATTTAAGTCTACCAGAGGTTTTTGGCCAGGTCAAGGTCCATAAGCAAGGGTTTCCCATGCGTATGATGACCTCCGCAAAGGGAGGTCCGGCCCAAGAGGTCGACTGGTTCCTCCCCGGCTCCAGAAGTACATATGGGGGGGGGGTGAGAATGCGTTAAACAGCACTTCGGATTTTCTACGGAGGCTAGAAGGAATAAAGCTTGACGAACATCACAGGCTGAGATCTTTTGACATTGCGGCATTATTCCCAAGCCTTTCTCACCACATTATTCTCGAAAAATTTGATGAGGCCGCAGAGAGGAACAAAGTGAAGAAAGAATAATATGAGCTTGATAGGAGACTACTCAAACTACTTCTGGCAAACATCTATGTGGATTTCCGGTGCGTTACGTATTGGCAGATTGCAGGTACCCCAATGGGATACTCATTGTTCCATAGGATCGCTTAGATCTTTTTGCAGAGCATAGACGAACACGTGCTCCATCAAAACCCATTGCTCAAGCTATGGGTTAGGTATATTGATGATTCATTTACGGCTGGGAGGGTCGAAGAAATGGACTTGCTGAAAGAACATTGAACGAATGGACTACGGATTTGAGCTTCACCTCCGAGGATGGGCAGGAAGGAAATCTCCCCTTCTTGGCCACCATGATTCAAAGAGGAAGGGGTGGAAAATTGAAGTGGAAACTGTATGAAAAACCTACGCAGATCGAAAGAAGAATAGCGTTCTACTCGGGACACCCAAAATCCCAACTCCTAGCTGTGATGAAAGGCGAGATGATGAGAATTAGGGGCAGGGTCATGAAGGTAAAAGAGAGTGAAGGCTGGTTCAAGAAAGCAAAAGAAGAATACTTGGCGATTGGGGGGGGGGGGGGGGGGGGGGGGGGGGGGGGGGGGGGG